>SSNP01000226.1:516231-532968 GCA_006937955.1 Pachypanchax playfairii | reverse complement strand
TGTGGTGGAACGGGAGATTCGCATCATGGATGTGCAGCTGACAAATCTGCGCCAACTGTGTGATGCCATCATGTCAATATGGACCAAACTCTCTGAGGAATGCTTCCAGCACCTTGTTGAATCTATGCCACGAAGAATTGAGGCAGTTCTGAAGGCAAAAGGGGGTCCAACCCGTTACTAGCATGGTGTACCTAATAAAGTGGCCGGTGAGTGTATAGTAGCTACGTTTACATGGGCTCATTTAATCGGAATAAACGCCCAATCGGATAAAAAAGATGTAATGTAAACATGTCAATCAGAATGTTTTGATCCGATGCAGCCTGATCCGAAAGAAATTTACTTCCGATCGAGAGGGGTGGTTTTGTCCGATCTTCATTCGGATAGACGTGCATGTATACACCCATTCGGAAAGAAAGGGTGAAAAAAACCCACTGCGCATGTGTACAACTTCAGCGTGACGTCTTTCCGCTTTCGCAGACCCAAGTAGAAAACATAGTGGGAAGTAAACAGAAGTGGTCTGCTTGCGCAGTCATCCTGTCATCCTGCTCTCCTCTCCTGTGGCGGAGGAGCAGTAGCAATATGTATTCAGCCGCTAGCTTGGTTAATGCGACCAGTAAAAACCCAAACATAAAGGTAATCACCCGCAGAGGGTCCATATTGGGGATAACGTGACTCAGAACGAGCACACGATGGGCGGGAAAGACGTGCAGAAAGGACGGAGTTTGTTTACTTTTTTTTCTTCCCCCGGAAAGACAACTCGCTGTGCGCATGCTCAACTCATTTAACCTGATCGAGTGCTTGGTGCATGTGTACTCATGGCATGATCAGATAATTTCAGTTAGTGTCCATGTAAACAGGGATTTGGGAATTCAGATCGACCAAGATTTTAATCAGATTGGGGAAATTTGGCGCATGTAAACGTAGCTCCTTGCTTAATCAGATGCAATCCTTGTGGAGCCAGAAGAACTCTGTACTAAGTCAAGATGAAACATAAGAACATAGCAAATTGTGTTACTAAAAAAACTAATTCCTTGAATTATGCAAATAAACTTGTCAACAAAACTGTTTCATCTTCAACACATGATCTGTCAGCACCAAGGTTCGAACCTAAGTCCTCTGCATGAGAGGCAAGCACACTCCCAACAGACTACAGCCATGCCACCCAGCCTCCATATAACTGTATCTAGTCATATTACGCAGTTTGTTTTATTGATTTATAGTAACGCACTGCATTTTACGCTCACTAATGATAACAGAGTTGTAACATTGGAAATTGTAATTAATTAGATTATTCCGTTTAAAGTAACAGTGTTATTCCAAACTCTGCACAGGATCATCATCAAAAGGGCATACCATGCTCAAAACCTTCTCTGGAACAAACCTACCTGGAACATGTTCAGAGATTAGGTTGCTATGGTTACTAACATAGCTTTAAAGATACATACCTCAGTTTTTGGAGCTGAAAATTGAGGTTATCTACAAACTTACCCTTAAACTTAAGCGCCCCCTTGAGGGCACTGGGTGAGATTAACCTTTTCTTCCCTCCTCCCGACCTAATGTTGTCTAATTCATTTGGTTTTCTTACACATAGGTTTATGCATGCCTAGATACCATCTAGGGAGAGCCGGAAACGATGGAGTGCTGTCTGAACGAGTAATTAACTCATCAGAAACAAACATGCCACCAAAGCTTCAGTCAACAGACTCGTATTTCAGTGGATGTAAATTAAATGGAAACTTTCAGATAATCATAAATGATAGAAAGTAAGGATAGAGTGCTGTGTAGGAAATGTTTGTGTTGCCTGGCAACAGCCTCATCTCCCTTTCGTGTTGGGACTGTTTTATTTTTTATTTATTTTCTTTTATTAATCCCTTGTGGGGTGAAATTTGGCTCTGCATTTAGCCCATCTTCACCGCGAGGTGAGGAGCAGAGGGCAGCCATCTTGAACAGCGCCCGGGGGGCAGTTGCGGGGTTCATTATCTTGTCCAAGGATACTTCGACACATAGCCTCTTGCTGGGACTCGAGATCAAGCTCGGGTCTCCCAATAGAAGAATGACCTCCCTCCCGATAGACTATGGCTGCCCCGAGCCAGCGGCGGGTTCAGTATCTTGCCCGAGGATACTTTGACGTAGCTTGCCGGCACCAGGGATCGAACCTGCCATCTTTCGAACGAAGGGCGATTGCCCTACCGCTAGACTATGCCACCCACCCCTATTATCTGCAACCGAATAACACTAGTGCTGATATTCAGAACAACAGCACTCCCTCTCGTGTGATATTACTTAATTAACATATTCCGTAGATAGGAAATGTTTTATTGCTAATTGGTTGATATTTCTGTAAAGTCCCTTGAAATTACTTTGTTATGAACTGGCCCGTTATAAATAAATAAACTTGAACCTAAATTTTTCCATGCTGTTACTCATTACTCTGGGGGGTTTCAGGTTGCAGCGGGTGATTCGACACATGACTGTCTTGTTCAACAAAGCACCCACTTGTTGAATTGCATAGTTCTTGTTTTCCCAGATCTTCCTGGTCTCTGCCAGCTCTTTCTCATTCAGCAGGGATGGATTGGGAACATCCCCAGACTGCCGCGCTCCCCTCAGCTTGGTCACCAGCTGCCACAGTCGAGACTGCCACCGAAGAACACCAGGAAGAGCATCCGCTACACACATAGGATATTTTAACACATAATGTAAAAGAAATACATTCCTATACATTTCTATAAATTATTTTCAAAACACAACACCCCCCAGCATCATTCTTAACTGATCTAAATGGATAAAATGTTTGTGCTATTTCAAGTTGGATTTAGGCTCACTTTTAACATTCCAGAGGATGTCCTGTTCAGGCGGTGCAGCGTAAAGGATGTAGAGTCGAACTGTGTCCACGCCATACTGCTGCACCACCTCTTCAGGGTCTAGACCATTGTGTTTGGACTTGCTCATCTTCTCCCATGTCACCTCTACACGGCCACCACTCAATGCCACCGGTTCTTTCTCTGAAAGAAGCAAGTGATGTGTTTTAAGGAAAGGTCCTTAATTACAGGACATTTTCAGAAACTTCCAAGAAATTTAAAAGTGAACATTATTATCTAGAAACTCATAGTTTGTTGATAAATTTTTATTGTATCCCCATTTTAAAACTAGTCTATGACATGTACTGTTTTTTAAATGAGCTACAGTCAGCCAAATTTGGTAAACAAAAAGAACAATACTATAAGCTGTAAATCCTCTAGGTGTTATTTTTTAAAAGTTGAAGATAGAAAAAATTTATGAAAAGCTATATTAAAAAAAATACCACCACATTAGAGTTGTACAGAATGAAAGTACAGTATTTCCTTTAAAAAAATATATTTGAATTAAAATATCATAAAATATTGGTTTTGACAGGCACAACATTGGCATTATGTTTACATCTACCAGCCAATAGCAGGCACCATTGCAGGGTGGCAGAGTCCACGGGTCGAGCAGCTGCTTCAGAGCCCTGTGGTTGTCCTTCTCAGGGAAGGAGTGACCGGAGAGGATATAATGCACCTCCTCTCACCGGCTTTTAACGAGGTTTAATCTGATTGTTCTTATTAGTGAGGTGTTTTATGTATTTTTAGAGTTTTTTATTCTGTTTCATTGTTTTTATGTCATCCTATTATACAGTACTTTGGTCAACTTTGGTTGTTTTTTAAATGTGCTTTAGAAATAAACTTGAATTGACATCTGTAATGCCTGTGGGAAACACAAGATCAGTGAAGCCTTTTTCTACTGCTCTACAGGGTGGGCCATTTATATGGATACATCTTAATAAAATGGGAATGGTTGGTGATATTAACATCCTGTTTGAGGCATATTAGTATATGTGAGGGGGCAAACTTTTCAAGATGAGTGGTGACCATGGTGGCTATTGTAAAGTCTGCCATCTTGGATCCAACTTTTGTTTTTTCAGTAGGAAGAGGGTCATGTGACACTTCAAACTTATTGGTAATTTCACAAGAAAAACAATAGTGTGCTTGGTGTTGACGTAACTTTATTCTTTCATGAGTTATGAGTTTCTCTTTGTTCACAGCCATTGACATGTCGAAGAGGTTAACACATGAGGAGCGGATCGAAATTGTGTTGATATCTGGTGAATGAAGTAACCGGGTCATTGCAGCAGATTTCAATGCAAGACACCCTACAAGACCACCCATCTCCCATGCTACAGTTAGCAAAGTGCTTGCTAAGTTTCGTGAAACTGGTTCAGTGTTGGATTTGCCAAAATGTGGATGCATGAAAACTGTCCCTGTCAGTGGCTGTCCTTGCTTCATTCAGCAAGAGCCCACAGAGTAGCACTCAAACATCCCTTCGGCGGATATTAGCTACTCACAAATGGCAGCCTTACAAACTCCAGCTACTTCAGCATCTCAACGAGGATGACCTAGATCGGCACACAGAATTTGCAGAATGGGCAAAACAAAAATTGGAATAGTACCCTCAGTTCACGCAGAAGATTTTGTTCAGTGATGAGGCAAACTTTAATGTGAATGATTAAGTTAACAAACAAAATCACCGCTATTGGTCTGACACTAACCTACATTGAATAGATCCCTCCAAAACTGTTGGAACAAAAAAAGTGATGGTATGGTGTGGTATATGGGGTACAAAGATAGTAGGGCCATTCTCAAGACCACTAGATATTTGAAATTGCTACATGATGATGTGTTTCCCTCTTTATGCACTGAAGCTGGCACGTTCCCTGAGTTTTTCCAGCAAGATGGTGCACCACCACATTATAGGTGTCAGGTCCGAGCATTCCTGGATGAACAGTTTCCTGGAAAGTGGATTGGTCGTCGTGGGCCAGCTGAATGGTCCTCAAGGTCTCCCGATCTGACCCCCTTAGATTTTTATCGTTGGGGTCATCTGAAGGCAATTGTCTATGGTGTGAAGATACAAGATGTGCAGCACCTGAAACCATGGATACTGGAAGCCTGTGCTGGCATTTCTCCTGCGGAGTTGCTATCAGTGTTTGAAGAGTGGGAAAATGGGGTTGCATTGACAATCCAACACAATGGGCAGCACTTTGAACACATTTTACTCATGACAGAATAAAGTTACGTTAAAACCAAGCACACCATTGTTTTTCTTGTGAAATTACCAATAAGTCTGATGTGTCACATGACCCTCTTCCTATTGAAAAAACAAAAGTTGGTTCCAAGATGGCCGACTTCAAAATGGCCAACACCCATCTTGAAAAGTTTGCCCCCTCACATATACTAATGTGCCACAAACAGGATGTTAATATCACCAACCATTCCCATTTTATTAAGGTGTATCCATATAAATGGCCCACCCTGTACTTCTATTATTAAGCTTGCTGAGTCAGATACTTTCACTATAAGCCACATACACCTCATGTACCTGTAGGTACATCCTGACCTAGAAGCAGTGTTCTGGCTGATACTCTAGGTTGAATGGGATTTAAAACATCCAGAGCCTTGCTGCCCACCTATAGTTAACTATCTCCCTTAGACTCACATTATGTTAATTTATGCACAAGCTGCACTTTACAAATACATCTTCAAGTCTCTCCACCCATCAGTAAAAAAATGTGTTCCATTGAAAAAAATGCTGTAGAGTGAGCTAGCGTCTACCCAGGAAGTTTATTTCTTCTTTCTTCAAGTACTGGCCGCTGTCTGTCAGTTTGAAGGTCTGTCCTTTGATCAGACCTTGAACCAGGAGTTTCCGAAAAGGTTCCCTGGAAAACAAAATATTCTTTAATGGGAATAAACTAAATCTACATGTACACCAAGAGCAGATAAATCAGTGTCATTCACCTGTAAGCCACTAGACCTTGGTCCCTGCAGAAATGGCTTAGGAAGCGAGCATAATACAAGTGCATGACAGCATGCTCCTTCCCGCCGATGTAAACGTCTACAGGCAGCCAGTAATCAGCTAGGTGGCGCTCAAAAGGTCTGCAGTGGAAACAGGAATGTATTGACACTGGAAAGTGGAAAGCAAAGAAATATATACAGCCAACATAAAACTGCATTTTTCTCAATTTAATATGTTCATATTATGGATTTTTTTATCTTGTAGTCTTTAGGAAGTCCTAACACCAAGCAAATACTAGACATGCACCAATCAATAGGCACCCGATCGCAATCGGCCGATAGGAGTGATATCGGTTTTGATCGGAATTCTCAAAATAGATCAAACCTGGTCAATCAGATGACATTTACAACTTTATGTAAGCTGAGGCCAGCCGCAGAAAAGGCCGTAAGGAGCAGCACTAGAAGTTTTCCTGGTGGCCTGGCTGCTGATCTGCCCCCTCACGATGGGCCGATAGTCAGGTGGAGTTCGATTCTTAAATAAACAATCCGCCATGCGGTTAATTAGACCATCTGCCCAGGTGACGCTCCTTCATGCAGCAGTGAGAGCACGCCCTCCCCTCCCTCCACACCTTTAACTCTAAAATGAAGCAGTGTCACCAGGGGAAGAGGATGCAGAGCAGAGAAGGAGAGGATCAAACTTTTGTAAAGTTAGAAAAATATTCACCGATTCAACTTCTCCGGACCAATAACTTATCAGCGTTGGCTTTTACAAAACCGATACCTCAGTGCAATCACAGCGAGGTAGACTGCAAGCTATAATCATTTTTTCTTCAAAACGAGCCGTCCTCCGCACTGGGAGAATTGCATTTGTCTCTATGTGGAGCTTGATGATGTGCGAAGGCACAGGGACCGTCAAATTGCAACATATGTCAAAATGTCAAAAAGTGACAGTGAAATATTCAGTTGCTTTACCTAGGACAGGTTTAGTGTCAATAAAATTGTTAACGTTTTCATGCTAGATTTCTTGGTTTAGAAATAGATGTTTTTATATTTTTAACAGCCTTAAATAATTCAATCTTTAATAAGATACATTTTCAAGGTGTATGGTTGTAAAAAAGCCATTATAAATATTAGTTTCCTCTATCAGCTACATAAATTGCTTTGGATTAAGCAATTCTGTTCAAACTCTACATGTCAGTTTCTTTGATGCTGCTCCCCCAACAGGTGACTGCGGATGTAATCACACTCTCCACAACAGACTTATAAAAGATCTTCAGCATCCTGCTGCAAATGTTTAAGGATCTAAGCGTCCCGAGGAAGTACAGTCTGCTCTGTCCCTTACTAAAAGCAGCATCACAGTTGTGTCTCCAGTTTAGTCTGTTATCCAGGTGAACACCCAGGTATTTATACTCCTCCACCAGCTCCACTTCTTCTCCCATGATGGAAATGGGTGTTGCTGCTCTTCCTAAAATCCACAATCATCTCCTTTGTCTTGTTCACATTCAAGACGAGATGACTGTTCGAACACCAGGACACAGTGGTCCACCAGTTCTCTGTACTCAGTCTCTTGTCCATCTCTGATCCAACCCACAACTGCAGAGTCATCAGAGTATTATTTGTAGATGGCAAAACAGTGGTCAATTCATAATATTTCTCATCTCCTACTTTTTATACTAATAATACAATGTCAATGTTTATACACGAGACAACAATATTGAATGATTTATGGATTTTACACTGTGATCGGTATCAGTATTTTCGGTATTGGCAGATACTGCGTTTGGTGATCGGCCCCAAAAAACCTGATCGGTGCATCTCTAGCAAATAAAACCTTAAATAAAAGACAGCGCAAAAAATTGTGTGCTGATTAATTGATCATCAGCTATACAATGGAGAAAAGACAAGTTTATCTTAGAGAAGAGTTACACGTTAATATTTCACACATAATTTTGTAGTGGATATTCCAAAGACAAATTAACACAAACGTCAGATGGTAAAATGGTCAAAGAAATTTCAGTAAACCCAGGAGCTTCATGTCAGACTCCACAGGCCTCAGTTAACAGGTTAAAGGTAAAAGTTAATGACATAACAATTAGACAAAGACTCGACAAGTATAGCTTTTTTGGAAGAATGCAGGAACAAGGCTCAGTGGTACAGTGGAAAAGGGCTGTATGTCCTTTGTTGAACATCTAAGGTTATATTTACAGAATTTTAGACCTATGAAGACCTAAACAGATTTTTCCTTAACAGCAGTGTCCCTAAACGTAACAAAGATTCTCGTAAAATCCCTCCCCGACTTCACTGAGTGTAAATGAAGATTCCTGCAGAGTTCTTTTCTACTTGTGCTTTGAACTCATTGGCTGCCAGCCATTATCTGAACAGCAGGCCCCTGACTGTCAACATTTTTACTGTTTTTGAAGAGTCACAGAATATTGTGCTCTATGACTATAATATCACTATAAATACCAAAAGAAAGAGTAGACTTTCTACACCCAGCTTGTTTCTAGCTTTTTTCCTTCTTTCACAATCTGCTGTAGAACATAGGTCTACAAAAATGTCTGTTTCTAACCAAAAAATGGAGAAAGCAGGCCTTTTGTGAAGAGATGTGTAGCACTTCCAGATCATTGTGTAGCCCAGTCAGTGCTATACAAAAGGGAGGTACATCTGGTATAATATTTTGGAAGTTGAGCTGATTGGAGGATGCGCCAGCAAGAGTCCACCTAACATGATTTGTATTTAGCCAATCACAGAAAATCAAGCTCTTGCAACTCCAGTGTGTGTATATATACATAAATACAAGCATGAAGCCCTTGCCGTTGTTAGCAACGCCACCCTTAGGAGCGCAAAGATGACAATAATACTCACCTGTCGAGACATTTTCTTGGTTTTGTTTTTCTTTCTTCTTGCAAAAGCATTCTCTGCGCGTTGTTGTTGGGGGGTCTGTGGCGGGGGAACGTTACGACAGTGAGCTTTCACAGGGGACCAGTAGGGGGAGAGCGAGAGCAAAACTTACTTAGTTCTGCTTTAATTTCTAATCAGCCAATCACATGGCGGAAACTCAGTGCATTTAGGCATGTACACATGGTCAAGACAATCTCCTGCAGTTCAAACCGAGCATCAGTATGGGGAAGAAAGGTGATTTGAGTGACTTTGAACGTGGCATGGTTGTTGGTGCCAGAATGGCTGGTCTGAGTATTTCAGAAACTGCTGATCTACTGGGATTTTCACGCACAACCATCTCGAGGGTTTACAGAGAAATGCCCGAAAAAGAAAAAATATCCAGTGAGCGGCAGTTCTGTGGGCGGAAATGCCTTGTTGATGCCAGAGGTCAGAGGAGAATGGCCAGACTGGTTCGAGCTGATAGAAAGGCAACAGTGACTCAAATAACCACTTGTTACAACCAAGGTAGGCAGAAGAGCATCTCTGAACGCACAGTACGTCGAACTTTGAGGCAGATGGGCTACAGCAGCAGAAGACCACGCCGGGTGCCACTCCTTTCAGCTAAGAACAGGAAACTGAGGCTACAATTTGCACAAGCTCATCGAAATTGGACAATAGAAGATTGGAAAAACGTTGCCTGGTCTGATGAGTCTCGATTTCTGCTGCGACATTCGGATGGTAGGGTCAGAATTTGGCGTCAACAACATGAAAGCATGGATCCATCCTGCCTTGTATCAACGGTTCAGGCTGGTGGTGGTGGTGTAATGGTGTGGGGAATATTTTCTTGGCACTCTTTGGGCCCCTTGGTACCAATTGAGCATCGTTACAACGCCACAGCCTACCTGAGTATTGTTGCTGACCATGTCCATCCCTTTATGACCACAATGTACCCAACTTCTGATGGCTACTTTCAGCAGGATAATGCGCCATGTCATAAAGCTGGAATAATCTCGGACTGGTTTCTTGAACATGACAATGAGTTCACTGTACTCAAATGGCCTCCACAGTCACCAGATCTCAATCCAATAGAGCATCTTTGGGATGTGGTGGAACGGGAGATTCGCATCATGGATGTGCAGCCGACAAATCTGCGCCAACTGTGTGATGCCATCATGTCAATATGGACCAAACTCTCTGAGGAATGCTTCCAGCACCTTGTTGAATCTATGCCACGAAGAATTGAGGCAGTTCTGAAGGCAAAAGGGGGTTAGGGTTAACCCGTTACTAGCATGGTGTACCTAATAAAGTGGCCGGTGAGTGTATATAGCAGAGATGGGGAACAGACCCCCAATGAGTTAAACCATACCACTGAGTAAGGAAGAGACTGACCGGAAAGATAAAATGTTCTGCATAGGTCTGAACCCCCTAAGCCAGATAATTAACAAGACCAGCTATGGATACCGCCTCAAGAATGTAGCTACAACCAACCACCTCCTCTACATGGATGACATCAAGCTGTATGCTAAGAGCGAATGGGACATTGATTCCCTGATCCACACCACCAGGATCTACAGCAATGACATCGGGATGTCATTTGGGCTTGAAAAATGTAGTAGTATGGTCCCAAAGCGAGGCAAGGTAGTCCACACTGAAGGGGTCTCACTCCCAGAGGGAACAATAGCAGACATTGAGGACAGTTACAAGTACCTGGGAATACCTGGGAATACGCTTCATAACAAGTGGCAAAAAAGTGACAAATCAAGCAAAAAAACTCAAATCAGCACAGCACCCAAATCAGAAGAAAAGTATTTAGAAAATATTTCCAGAAGAAAAAACTAGCAAGAAATACTCAAAAAGAACAAAAAAAATGCTAGCAAATGCTAGCTAAGTCACAGAGCTACTCAATGTAAGGAAAATAATAAAGTTACGTTAACACCAAGCACACCATTGTTTTTCTTGGATCCAAGTTGGATCCAAGACGGCTGAGTTCAAATGGTCACAAGCCTGGGAGGCCTCGTTGGACGCCTCGTCCAGAGTCACTGGGGGGGAAACATCAAGATTTGGTTTTGTTTTATATTTTAATGACGGACACATTTGATCTGTATTAATAAAAGGCTTAGTCTCCTCTACATGGTCAGTGTCTCCATCCTTCTCCAGCACGATGCCATGCACGCTTGCCGGTTCGAGTACTGCTGAGATCCTAACGGCGAGCGGTGGTGGATCAGAGGCGTCAAGGTCTCCGCCGGTGACAGACACACTCTGGCGGTGGCAAGCCATCTTTTTTTTTGCCTCCACCTTCAGATCGGACTTTTTTTTTAAATATCTGCCACAGATCTCTCTGAAGAACTCGCAGCATTGACGGCTTCAGCAACGCTGTGTCACTCCGTGGATTTTCTCTTATTTGTTATGCCATTGCTGTGACCTCCAAAAAGCACTTCCTTTCATTTTTCCACTTGCACTTCCTTGATCTTCCTTGATCTGCGGTGGACGAGCTGGCTTATCAGTATGCATGACATCCACAAGGCACTTTGCATTGACCATTTATGGCAGAAACTGGGCGTGTTGAGGGCGGGATGTGATCCAGAAACACCTGAGCACATTTCTAGGTAAAGTGTGATTTATAAAGTGGAGATTGCGTGCCACTGTGCGTACGGCCTGTTTTATAGGTCCCAAACTTACTTGGCATAAGTAATGGTAAATGGTAATTGTCCTGTATTTGTATAGCGCTTTTCTAGTCATTCAGACCACTCAAAGCGCTTTCACACCACAAGGTTTTGCATTCACCCATTCACGCAACCCGATATGTAAACCGGGGGGAGAGGGTAGGGACTAACACTCACACAACCCGATACGCAGATTGGAGGGCAACATGGGGTTCAGTGTCTTGCCCAAGGACACTTTGACATGTGGCGGTGGAAGCCGGGATCAATCCACCAACCTTCAAAATTGGAGGACGACCGCTCTAACCACTGTGCCACAGCCGCCCCTAAGTAGATTTTTTTTGCTGAGCTTAAGTACGGTTTCGTAAAGATTTGCTCAAACCTGTAAAAGATGGTGGTTAGAGTCCTGAACAGAGCTGTGAGACTGGAGTGTTCAAAGAAACAATGAAAAACAGTTTCTCTCTCTACACAGAACAGACACTACTCCTCCACAGCAGCATTCAGCACAGAGACAAACGAGTTCACAGCCACAATGCCATGTAGGATCCTCCACTGCAAGTTACCATGTCTTTTGGTCAGTGGAGGTTTGTACAAGGACCTCCATGCTGGTCTGGCATCAGGCATTAGACCTAAGTGTGTCCTCCACACTTTGTCACTGCGTCCATTCAATTTGTCCTGATTCAGAGTCTTTACCATGAGTCTGTACAGAACCAGAGGCTCCGTCCAAGGAAACACCTGCCGTGTCTGCACAGTCCAGTAATGGACCAGAACAGTCCTTTAGATCCAAGAGTAGTCTGATGGTCGGATAGGGGTCAAAACAGTTTGGAGACAGGACACCAGTAAAGAGCAGTCATTTCCACTGAGCTTGTGTCTCCAATGGTCCAGCAACTGACACACAACTCGAGTGGATTTCATTCTCAAACAAGCCACCAGTCCAGCAGGATCATCCAGCCATGGTCCAGCCAGCTCCACCACCATATGTAAATGCATGCATCATGTAGGAGTCTGTGCAGTGTAGTGTGTCCTCCCACAGGGCAGTCCAGTAAATCATCAACGAGCACGGGCTCCTGCAGCAGCCAGTGCAGAGATGCTGCCTGATGCTGTCTTTGCTTCTTCAGTAGAGACCACACTAAGACACTCCTGTAGAAGGCTGGAAGATGAGAGGAATTCAGGTCCCTGGAGGGAACAGAGACAGATCCAGACCCATATCGCCAAACCATCGGAGGATGCAGAACGCTACCTTCCTCCACGCCAAGTAAGTTTGGGACCTATAAAACAGGCCGTACGCACAGCGGCACGCAATCTCTACTTTATAAATCACACTCTACCTAGAAATGTGCTTAGGAGTTTCTGGCTCACATCCCGCCCTCAACACACCTACTTTCTGCCGTAAATGGTCAATGCAAAGTGCCTTGTTGATCTCATGCATAAATATAAGCCGGCTCCTCACAGCATTCCACCTATAACGATAGCGACTGCAGATCAAGGAAGCACAACTTCACTGAAGCAGAAATGGTGGTACTTGTGGGTGAGGTGGAAAAATGAAAAGGAAGTGCTTTTTGGAGGTCACAGCAGTGGCATAACAAATAAGAGAAAGGTTTTTAACCAAAAACATTCCAAAGCTGAGTGCCAAAGTGCCAATAAGCGCTCTGCACACGAACATTCTTAATAAAAACAGAACAAGACACCAAATAGTGATCAGAAAAACCAACTGAAACAATGTGACAGTTCTTAAAAACATTCAGATGATGTTTAAAACAGTAGATACTTTAGGAGACACACATGTCTGAAGCTGAACATGAAAAGCTTAAGAGGCAAGGTTTTGGGCATGTGTTTTCCTCCTCATATAAGTCTACACATAAAAGAGGGGTGGCTACACTTATATCTAAGGGGCTTACATATGAACATGAATCTGAAACAATAGATGAAAGTGGACGGTTTATTAAAATTACTGGTAAATTGGACGGCATTTGTATATCACTAATAAATGTCTATGCTCCACCAGGGAGTGACTGGTCAATATACAAGAAAATATTTGAGATGATGGCTACTTCCCAAGGTGTTGTTATCTGGGCGGGGACTTCAACATCAGGTTTGATCCGATATTGGATTCATCGGGGAAAGCTAACCATAGCAAATCACTCTTTAAAAAGGTGAAATCTTTAATGGCAGAGCTGGGGGTCATAGATGTGTGGAGGGACATGCACCCTCAGACAAGAGATTATGCTCCCTTTTCTTCTCCACACTCTGTCTACTCTAGGATAGATTACTTCTTCATATTCAGTGTGGATAGTCTTAAGATAAAAGATTCTCAAATTGCAACAATTGATGTCAGACCATAGCCCAATAATTTTAATAATAGATTTGGAAGGTGACATAAAGCAATCACTATGGAGATTAAATTCATATATTCTCAATGACTTAGAAACGGTTGAGAAATTCACGAGAGATATCAAAGAATATTTGAAAATTATGAAAATTAATGATGATGGTATTATTAAGCCAACAATTTTGTGGGACACACTAAAAGCAGTGTTGAGAGGGAACCTTATTTACTTAACTGCACACATGAAAAAAAGTAGGGGTAGGCTTTTGGCTGACTTGCAGGCAAAGCTTAAACAAATGCAAATCACAGATAGTCAAAAAATTTGTATGAAAAGGCGAGCTTAAATAAAAACAGTGCAAAGACAAATAGATGATATTTATACTTTGGAAGTACAGAAGAAATTGAACTTTTTAAAACAAAAAAATTATGACGTGGGAGCAAAGTCAGCAAAGGTCTTGGCCTATAAGTTGCGCAAACAACATATGGAAAGCACAATTTTTAAGGTTAACATTTCTAGAAATGGTCAAATTGAGGACTCAAGGGGAAATATTAAAGAAACGTTTTATCGCGAGTTAGACAAACAGCCATTGGCTGCAAGTGAAGAGGAAATTGATATGTTCCTGAATGGTCTGTGATAGGGTAGAGAAAGGACATCAATTATACACGTTCATTCTTTAAAGATCTTTTCTGTGTTACTTATGTGTGCAGGTGCTCATGCAGGCCTCGCTATCTGATTATTTTAGTTACATGCTCTTTCTTTCCCACTGCTGTTTCCCAGAACCTCCTGTTTCTAATCCAAGGTCACTGTTAAACAGCTACAACTGGCTCCACTGATTTGGGAGTGACGATTTACTGTTATCTGTTATTTGTTATTGCTGTGTCTAATGAGAATAAAAAGACTGAGCTGGGTGAAGTGGTCAGAGTTGGTGCCAGAAGGAAGCTGACACACTCTCCCCAGCTGGGTTATTGAACCAATCTTCTTGAGTGATCGTATTTCTTATATTTATAATAATGGAAGGTTTTGATAGAATAAGGAAAAAACCTAACATTTTCTTGGTGCCGTGAACCCGTTTCGCAACATACTCCATCGCTGACGGAAGAGGATGACAGCTGAAGACCGTGCACGGCCAGGAGAGTCATAGGACCCTGGTGAAAAGTCCCGGGGGCTGAATTGCCAGCTGGGCCAGCTGGATAGGTCGACCTCAAACGCCAACGTGGAGTTGACGCGATTCGAGCGAGAAGAATACATCACTCAACAAGGGGTAAGAAGTGCTGGTTTCGTTGTTTAAGCTGTTTGGTGTATGAGTTGGGACTGCAGGACCGTTATTGAGAGTATTGTCAGTATTGTACGCACTGCCAACGTCCGGGAGTTAGGCTTTATAACCCGTACTTCGAGTAACTTCAAGTATTGTCAGTGTTATCCCTGATGACCGCCTCGTTCCGGCATTAGCCTCTTCAATCCGTACTTCAATAACTCCTCCAAAAGCATTTGTGTTTGCATAAAATCCACTATACGATCATAGAATGTTTAACAATGTGTTGAAACCGAGTGACTGGCCACAAGATCAAAGGATTGCTGTTTGTGTGGCTGCTGTGGTCGCTGTTTGGGTCCTTGTCATTGTAATTGGGCTAGATGTCGCAGGACATCGGTAATATTTAAGTCTGTACAGCACTCAATTGTTTGAACGATGGGAAACTCACAGTCAACTGCTGCTTTGACTGGTGATGTGAGATACATGTACAGTGGGGCAAAAAAGTATTTAGTCAGCCACCAATTGTGTAAGTTCTCCCACTTAAAAAGGTCAGAGAGGCCTGTAATTTTCATCATAGGTATACCTCAACTATGAGAGACAAAATGAGGAAAAAAAATCCAGAAAATCACATTGTCTGATTTTTAAAGAATTTATTTGCAAATTATGGTGGAAAATAAATATTTGGTCAATAACAAAAGTTAATCTCAATACTTTGTTATATAGCCTTTGTTGGCAATGACAGAGGTCAAACGTTTTCTGTAAGTCTTCACAAGGTTTTCACACACTGTTGCTGGTATTTTGGCCCATTCCTCCATGCAGATCTCCTCTAGAGCAGTGATGTTTTGGGGCTGACGCTGGGCAACACGGACTTTCAACTCCCTCCAGAGATTTTCTATGGGGTTGAGATCTGGAGACTGGCTAGGCCACTCCAGGACCTTGAAATGCTTCTTACGAAGCCACTCCTTCGTTGCCCGGGCGGTGTGTTTGGGATCATTGTCATGCTGAAAGACCCAGCCACGTCTCATTTTCAATGCCCTTGCTGATGGAAGGAGGTTTTCACTCAAAATCTTACGATACATGGCCCCATTCATTCTTTCCTTTACACGGATCAGTCGTCCTGGTCCCCTTGCAGAAAAACAGCCCCAAAGCATGATGTTTCCACCCCCATGCTTTACAGTAGGTATGGTGTTCTTTGGATCCAACTCAGCATTCTTTCCCCTCCAAACACGACAAGTTGAGTTTCTACCAAAAAGTTCTATTTTGGTTTCATCTGACCATATGATGTTCTCCCAATCCTCTTCTGGATCATCCAAATGCTCTCTAGCAAACCGCAGACGGGCCTGGACGTGTCCTGGCTTCAGCAGGGGGACACGTCTGGCACTGCAGGATTTGAGTCCCTGGCGGCGTAGTGTGTTACTGATGGTAGCCTTTGTTACTTTGGTCCCAGCTCTCTGCAGGTCATTCACTAGGTCCCTCCGTGTGGTTCTGGGATTTTTGCTCACCGTTCTTGTGATCATTTTGACCCCACGGGGTGAGATCTTGCGTGGAGCCCCAGATCGAGGGAGATTATCAGTGGTCTTGTATGTCTTCCATTTTCTAATAATTGCTCCCACAGTTGATTTCTTCACACCAAGCTGCTTACCTATTGCAGATTCAGTCTTCCCAGCCTGGTGAAGGTCTACAATTTTGTTTCTGGTGTCCTTTGACAGCTCTTTGGTCTTGGCCATAGTGGAGTTTGGAGCGTGACTGTTTGAGGTTGTGGACAGGTGTCTTTTATACTGATAACGAGTTCACACAGGTGCCATTAATACAGG
>SSNP01000226.1:427177-512059 GCA_006937955.1 Pachypanchax playfairii | reverse complement strand
CACACGTATATCATTTTTAAGAAATTTTATCACTCTTCTTAATCACACTGCAATCACATATATATATTACTTTCTATAAATTTTATCACTCTTTGTATTTTTACTGCACTCACGTGTATAATTCAGGGGGGAATTGATAGGGTAGAGAAAGGACATCAATTATACACGTTCATTCTTTAAAGATCTTTTCTGTGTTACTTATGTGTGCAGGTGCTCATGCAGGCCTCGCTATCTGATTATTTTAGTTACATGCTCTTTCTTTCCCACTGCTGTTTCCCAGAACCTCCTGTTTCTAATCCAAGGTCACTGTTAAACAGCTACAACTGGCTCCACTGATTTGGGAGTGACGATTTACTGTTATCTGTTATTTGTCATTGCTGTGTCTAATGAGAATAAAAAGACTGAGCTGGGTGAAGTGGTCAGAGTTGGTGCCAGAAGGAAGCTGACACACTCTCCCCAGCTGGGTTATTGAACCAATCTTCTTGAGTGATCGTATTTCTTATATTTATAATAATGGAAGGTTTTGATAGAATAAGGAAAAAACCTAACAGTCTGGAACTTCCTAAGGTTAAAATTTCACAAAATGAAATGCTGGTTAAGCCCATCACAATCAATGAAGTTAATGATGCAATTTCAAAATTTAAATCTGGAAAATCTCCTGGATCAGATGGATACACAGGCGAGTGGTATTAATGCCTGAAAACAAGTCTTTCTCCACTGTTACTAAGGATTTTTAATTGGGTATTACAGAATGGGGAGATACCCCCCTCCTGGAGGGAAGCAATTATTTCGGTTATTCCAAAAGAAAACAAAGACAGACAAGAGTGTGGAAATTACAGACCCATAAGTGTTCTTAACGTGGATTACAAATTGTTCACTTCCATTTTAGCACGCCGATTAGAGAGCATATTACCAGAAATAATCAATTTAGATCAGACAGGATTTATACAAATGAGACAGACAATGGATAATATAAGAAGGAGTTTACATATTGTTGATAGAATCTTACAGGAGAAAACTAGTGCCTTAGTAGTTGGTCTTGATGTGGAAAAGGCTTTCGATTCAGTAAGATGGACTTTCCTCTACAAAATAATGGATAAATAATGGATTTGGTTTTAATTGCAACTTTGTGACTGTGATTCAGTCTCTGTTTTCAAGACCAACTGCTCGCATAAATGTTAATGGGGATCTCTCAGAATCTTTTGTGTTGGAAAGAGGAAGTAGACACGGCTGTCTGATTTCCCCACTCTTTGATTTATTTATTGAGCCTCCTGGACAACTTTTGAGACAAAGCTCCCAAATTAGGGGTATAACAGTGGCGGGAATTGAACACAAGCTGGCGATGATTGCCGACGACGTATTAGTTTACTTGGAGGAACCAGAGAAATCTTTCAATGGCCTAACTCTACTAAAAGAATTTGGAAAATTATCAGGTTATAAACTTAATATCTCAAAAACACAAGTTATGACATTAAACTTCACTGCTTCAACGAATTTACAAAATGGTTATAGTTTAAATTGGGAATCTCAGGGAATAAATTACTTGGGTGTTGCAGTGACCAAAGATTTACTAATGCTTTTTCAAGCAAATTATGAGCCATTGTCATTGAAGATTAAGAAAGACCTGCATAGGTGGAATCTTACCCCTTTTTAGGTCTAACCTACAGAGTAGATGCTGTTAAAATGTGTTTAATGGAGGAGAAAAGACGAATATTAATGACAGTTGTCGCTTTTGTGTCAAAAACATGTGAATACAAGGTGTGATTGCACACTCTGTTCACGTATTCGACCACCCCAAACAAACACTGTGCAAACACAGAAGTACTACTACTACTACTACTAATGTCATTTAGCAGACGCTTTTATCCAAAGCGACTTACATTGAGAGAACATACAAGCAAGAAATCAAAGAGAAGGAAACAATATAAGGAGGCGGACTGTTTGGAGTCCAGTTTAATTCCGACGCTGATACATCAAGTGTATCAATTTTTTTTTTTTTTTTTTGTAGAGATAAACTCCCAAATCGCTATCATAAATCAATTCCTCATTAAGACTGAAAGTGTTCTTTAAAGAGGTGAGTCTTAAGTCTGCTCTTAAAAGTAGGTGCCGACTCTGAGGATCGGACTGAGTTTGGTAGGTCATTCCACCATCGGGGGACAACAGAGGAGAAGAGTTTGGAACATGATCTCATGCCACATTGTGGTGGAAGCGCTAGGCGTCTTTCAGCGGCTGAGCATAGCTGACGCGTGGGAATGTAGGTTTGGATGAAGGAGTGAAGGTAAGTAGGAGCTGTGTGTGTTAGAGTCTGGTAAGCCAGAAGCAGAGCTTTGTATTTGATGCGTGCTGCAACTGGAAGCCAGTGCAGAGAAATGAGCAATGGAGTGACATGAGCCCTCTTGGGCTGGTTGAAGACCAGACGTGCTGCTGCCAGCAAAAAGACCAGCCAGCAAAGAGTTGCAGTAGTTGATGCGGGACAAGACCAGGGCCTGGACCAGAAGCTGTGTGGTGTGGTCTGTCAGGAAGGCTCTGATTTTCCTGATGTTGTAAAGAGCGAATCGACATGAGCGAGCTACGGAGTTAACCTGCTCCTTGAAGGACAGCTGGTTGTCCAGTATGACACCAAGGTTTCTGGCGGAGGTTTTGGGGAACAGCGTGATGGAGTCAAGCTGCACGCTTATCTGAGGAGGTAAGGAGTTACTGGCAGGACAGACAATGAGGTCAGTTTTGGACAGATTAAGCTGAAGGTGGCGATCCCTCATCCATGCCGAGATATCTGAGAGGCAGGCAGATATTCGCATTGAGACGGAGGTATCGTCTGGAGGGAAGGAGAGGAGGAGCTGAGTGTGGTCAGCGTAGCAATGGTAGGAGAAGCCATGGGAGCGAATGATCTCGCCTAATGAGGTGGTGTATAAAGAGAAGAGGAGAGGACCAAGGACCGAGCCCTGTGGGACACCCGTTGCCAGCTCATGCAGACTGGACATCTGTCCATGCCACGAGACTCTGAAAGATCTTTCCGCAAGGTACGAGGTGAACCATGAGAGGACCGGCCCCGAGATGCCAAGCTTAGATAGCGTCGAGAGGAGAATGAGGTGGTTGACGGTGTCGAAAGCAGCAGACAGGTCAAGGAGTACGAGTACTGAGGAGAGACCAGCCGATCTGGCAACCTGTAGTGACTCTGCAACTGAGAGAAGAGTGGTTTCAGTGGAATGGCCTCGCTTAAAGCCTGATTGATAAGGATCAAGTAGGTCATTGTCGTGGAGGAACTATGAGACTTGAGTGAAAACGGCTCGCTCTAGGATCTTGGACATGAACGGTAGGAGCGAGACTGGCCGGTAGTTTCCTACCTGGGCCGGGTCGAGCGACGTTTTTTTCAGCAGCGGAGTGACAGTGGCTTGCTTGAAAACTGAAGGAAAGACGCCAGTTTTCATGGAAGAGTTTATAATGTGGGTTATTGCAGGTTTGACGGCAGGAAGAATGCTCAGCAGGATATCTGTAGGAATCGGATCCAGAGGACACGTGGTTGGATTAGATTCCACTATGAGTCGGGAGACTTCGTCCTCATTCAGTAAGCGGAAGGAGCAGAGTGATTGACCGGAGGAAGGATGGACCAGACTGGGATGGTCAGGCTCGGAAAACTGATTTTTAATGGAGGCGATTTTGTCGGTGAAGTAGGTGGCGAACATGTCTGCAGTCAGCCCGGTGGGTGGGAAGTAAACACTTCATCCACAGCCGATTGCCATGTTGAATGTTGTGCTCTGGGTGGAAAACGCTAGTTCCGTGTTTTCAGGATGACGCACAACAACAGTGATATGTAATTGGTCCTTCGAAAAATTTGACGCGGAAATGATCGGGTGCGGCTCCGGTGTCAGACCCTTCTGCATTTGAACATAATGCAAAAGGATCTGATTGGTCAGGCTAGAAGGTCTTCAGATGGTGTGCATTTGATTCTGACTTTCATCCCAATAGAACAGATAACACTTTTAAATTATGGGCAAAAAAGGGCCTTACAACATATTGGTCATTTACCAAAAACAAGTTTTTTTCCAGTTTCCAGGCTCTTCAGAAAAAATCTGAATTAGGAACAAATTTATTTTATAGGTATCTTCATGTTAGACATTGCTTTACCTCAAAATGCAAAATCTCTAATCTTTCACTGTCTGATATAGCTTGTTATAAAATACTGAAATCAGCATATACGGTGCCTCTACCCAAAAAATTATTTCTAGAATATATAATGCTCTTTTTACTACTGACAGATGAAACACATTCTATATAAAACAAAAATGGGAAAAAGAGGCAGCTATTAATATTTCTGAGAAACACTGGGGGGAAATTTGGTCATTTCAATGGTCTTCTACTACTTCATTAACTTGGCATGAGCACTGTTGGAAAAATGTCAGATATTTCAAGACACCTGCACAGGTTAAATATGCAAAGACATTAAAGTGCTGGAGACAGTGTGGCTTAGAGAAAGCAAATCACTACCACATATTTTGGGCTTGCCCTAAATTAAATGGGTACTTGAAAGAGATTCATAAAAGCTTAAATTCCGTATTTGGAATCAACATTCCATTTAACTTTGAAAATCTTTATTTAGGTAATGCTACTTATTTGGAACAGAGAAGTGATAAAAAATTGCTACAGGCCCTTTTGGAAGCAAATAAAAAAAATATTACCAAACAGTGGCTAACAGTGGCAACTTCCCCTTCACTGAAGGGCTGATTTGATATAATCTTTGAAAATTATTCAATGTAAAAGTTGACTTATACACTAAATATAAGGAAAAACAAATTCTACGACATCTGGAAAAAAATGGATTAATTATATTACCCCAATGAGAGCAGATTTTTTGTAACTTCTCTGAAAGATTTTGACTAGAGTTTTTATTTACATTATTGTTTATCTACCAATTTTTGCCATTTACATGCTGTAAGCTCCTATTTAAAGTTCAGAGTTTATGTGTGTTGTTTTTTTTGTTGTTTGTTTGTTTTAAGTGTTCTTTTTTGTTTCTTTTCGTGTATGGACTGTAGGGTGTAAAGGGATTTGGTTTAAAGTTTCCTGTTTAAGGCAGGTTCTTACACTGAGGAAAAGAAGCCCACACATGTCGCAAAAACAAAAAAAGGGGGGGGGGGGGGGGGTGTTATATATAAATCAATATGTACTGTACATGACTGTACAAATGTATTAAAATTTGTCCTTCCCAAAAAAATATAAAATTACAAAAAAAAACAGTAGATACAGTCCAACCTCGCCAGAGACTAGAGATTGTCCTTGGAGTGACTCCATGTGTTCTGCTTGTGAGTAGGGATGGGCGATATGGCCTAAAATTAATATCGTGAGAAATTGAACAGCTCACGTCAATAACGATAAATGAACGATAACTAGCGCCAGCACCGCCCCCCAGCGTGCACACATGCACACACACACACACAAACCCTTTCTTATATCAAATGGTCTAACTTATATAATGTGCTTGTAAATTTGATGGTTCTTGTTATTGTTTAGCTTCAACCAGCCTTTTAATTCGGTGTTTTATTCCCACTCCTTTCTTTATCTCTTAAGAGGTCAGTTTAGACTCAGAGAAGAGTCCACACACACACACACACACCTGGTCTGAAAGAAAGTGACTGGGGATTTGAATGAAATCGGTAATTTGGTGATAGTGCGCAGTTGTTTATTCTGAAAGAAAATATTTTGCCCTTGCATCGGAGCCCAGGGGTCCGTTCCAGAAAGCAGGTTATGTGAGATAACCGGATAAGTTTGAGGGTAAGTTTGTTGATAACCTGAATTTTCGGTTCCAAAAGCAGATGTTTCTTTCAAGGTATGTTAGTAACCATAGCAACTTAATCTCTGAACATACCCAGGTAAGTTTGTTCCAGAGAGGGTTTTGAGCATGACGTGCCCTTTTGATGATGATGTGCAGTGTTTGGACTTTAAACCGAGTAATCTAATTAATTACAATTTCCAATATTACAACACCGTTATCATCACTGAATGTAAAATGCAGTGCGTCACTATAAATTGATAAAACAAACTACATAATGTTACTAGACACACAGACACGTGGTTATATCGAGCCTGGGTTAAATAGCTAACACGCTGGACACTAGTCTAGTGTAAGTGCTCTCGCCTCTCATCTAGAGGACCATGGTTCAATCCCTGGTGCTGACAGATCATGTGTTGAAGACGAATAATTTTTATCACCAAGTTTTACTTGCATAATTAAAGGAATTAGTTTTTTTTTAGTAATGCAGTTCAAAATGTTCTTTTGTTTCATCTTGACTTGGTACAGAGTTCTTCTGGCTCCAGACGGATTACATCTGATTATACAAAGGAGTAAATATATGTCTGACTTAATTTACAATATTATTTAACCCTTAACACATTGGTGGCAAAAGAAAGTAATTTTTTATTTTTTATTTAAAATACCGAAAAACATTTTAGATTAGAAATATCCTCCAGCACCCCACAACCCACGGTAGGAATAAAGGGCGGAAAATGAATAATTAAAATGACTTTTTTTTTTTTTTTAAATAAAAATAGTAAGAGTTGAGAGTTATATCTGTTAAACTCATGCATTTACTCTGTTATATTTTGCCAAGAATCTCTCTTTTGCTGCTGCAGTTGTTTTACTTTTCTTTATAATTATTTGATTTAATTCTTCATAAGCGGCATCAAGACTTTCAACTCTGCTTCTGACTAATATGCTGCTCTTTTTTTCCCTTCACTTTCCATTGTGACTCGTGAATTCGGTGACCTATTAAGAGGGTCTATATGTTTTCAGGCTGCGCGCTCATGAACTCCGGTTAAAAAAGAGTAGGTTGATTAACCAGACTCTTATCAGGTGTTCTGGAACCGACATACTCAGGCTAAGCAGGTTCTTGGTTGATTAACCATGTGTTCGGGGTTTACCAAATGGTAAGTTGACCAAGCTTTCTGGAATGGACCCCAGGTGATCAGCTGCAACCAGTTCCAAACTGTGGCGTTAGCTCCTCGCTTTACAATAAGTTCTTCCTCAGCCTCACGTCTGTTTTCCACTACTCAGCACGTGAATCGGGCTCACACAAAACTACGTACTCAACATGCGTTATCATTGTTATCGCTAGGAGACAAATTTTTATCCAGAGGAGAATTTTTCTGTTAAAAGCTCTCCAAACATCTGACAGTTCCTGAGCTGCAGTCAGCTGTTTGAGCCGAAGTGAAGACTCAGGATGAGGCTTGGTGTTATTCCTGTCCAGCACTGGGTTTTCAGTGCAGTTAAAATCGCCACATACAAAAATCCACTCAATCTCAGTCTCTGATATGCTGTGAGTCTCCTGAACAAACATGATGTCCAGCTTCTTTAAACACATGAGCTTGTAGAAAGCAGCTCTTTTTGTCTCACTTCCAGCACTGTTTAGGTTTAATGTTCCGATGTTAAAGTCACACATGAGGAGGCAGAGGAGAACATTAAAGCTGTTATTTAAACATCATCTGCATCAGTGTTTGTGTTCTCACTTTCTGTATCAATTTCTTTAAACGATAAATCTCCTGATCTGTTAAAATCTCATCAACAACGTTCCCTGATTTTTTAGTCAGACCTCTTGAGGACTCAACAAACAGTCTCAGATCTGGAAAATGATCCTCCACTTTCATCTGCCTGGAATCTTTAGTCCTCTGAGGGAACCTCTTGATGTCAGAAGGAGGGTAAAGGTTCTGCTGATCCTGGGTCAGAGATAAGTCACTTTCTGACTCAGTACAACACTCTGTGTCCTTGGGCCCCTTTTTGGCCTTTAACCCTTTAGTACTGCTATGGGCAGATTCAGAACTTTTTCTTTTCTGGGACAGTTTCAGTAAATCATCATCAATCATATTGTCATCATCACAAAAGTCATCTATCAGGTTCCTATGAGACTGTCTGGTCAGAAGTGGGTCGAACGCTTTCTCGATCTGTTCTGGGATATTGTCACTGTCTGTCATATTGGTCTGACTCTGATTATTGTCAGTATCAATAGGCTTCTCGTCACATGCTGCGGGAGGGGTTGGGCCCCCGGTCCCCGCATGCGCCACCGGTAGCTCCCCACCGGGCACCACAGCAAGGCCCCTGGCCCCCGCATGTGCAGCAGCCAGCGTCTGCTTGCCATCAGCAGCAGTGTCTGCCGCTGTTGACTTTGGACACGACCGAATTAAATGTCCCTCTGCGCCACAACCATGGTCTCGGATGAAGCAAAAGATCGTTAAAACTGTCGATCTTAAAATTAAAAGACAGGTTGAGTTCCTCGGTGCTCTTGGGGATCATGACACACCACGTACTTCAACAAAGACAATTTGCACCCCAAAGACAGCATCTTTACAGGTGCCCATACCGGGAGAACTCCTTAACCAGAGTTTCTTTTTTAATTAACGATGGCGCGTTTGAAATCGTTATCTTTCTTGCAGGACTAACCAGAGGAAGAACAGGTGTGAAGGTGTCATGAATCAGAACACCTTGCTCTACGATGTCAGAAACTTTAGACGTGCTTTAGACGATGGCCCCATTCATGCGAGAGGCAGACTTCATGCTGCTGTAACCCACAACCTGTCCCACTGCTAAACCAGCTTCTTCCAAAGAGCAGTTTACTGTCGGGACCAGTTTGATGGCGTGACGAGAGAGGGAGAGAGAGGAGAGATACATTTGTGTATATATTTTATATTATACATACATTCAGTGGGGGAAATAATTACCCCTTTATGATTTTAAAGGTGGCAAAGAAATTGAAAGTCTCAGAACAGTGTAGTTTTAATAGTAGGTTTATTTTAACAGTGACAGCACATCAAAAGGAAAATTGAAAAAATAACTTTGAATAAAAGATTGAAACTAATTCGCATTTCATTGCATGAAATAAGTATTTGAACCCTCTAACAAAAAAGACTGAATACTTAGTGGCAAAACCCTTATTTGTGCACATTTTATGGGAAATTTTGGTCCACTCCTCTTTGCAGATCATCTCTAAATCACTCAGGTTTCGAGGCTGTCTCTGATTTCTCACCTTTCTCATAATCATTGACACAGCACAAGGTTTAATCTTGCGTAGAGCCCCAGACTGAGGTCGACTGATGGTCATTTAGTGCTCCATCTATTTTCGAACAGTTGCACCAACAGTTGACACCTTCTTTCCCAGCTTCTTGCTAATGGTTTTGTAGCCAATTCCAGCCTTATGCAAGTCAACAATTTTGTCTTTGACATCCTAGGACAGCTCTTTGCTCTATCCCATGTTGGAGAGTTTGGAGTTTGCTTGATTGATTAATTCTGTGGACAGGGGTCCTTTATACAGGTGACGAGTTAAGACAGGTCTCTTCAATGAGGGTGACTAATTGAGTAGGACTGTCTAACCACTCTGTGGGAGCCATAACTCTTAATGGTTGGCAGGGGTTCAAATACTTATTTCATGCAATGAAATGCAAATCAGTTTCTATCTTTTCTTTAAAGTTATTTTTTCAATTTTCATTTTGATGTGCTATATGTCACTGTTAAAATAAACCTAACAACAAAATTATACTGTTCTGAGACTTTTCATTTCTTTGACATTGGAAAAACTTACACAATCAGCAAGGGGTTAAATAATAATTTCCCCCACTGTATATATGTATGGCGTTGGTATTGAGACTCATTCTTGAGCAAATAAAAAGTCATTCTGAGCGCAAAGAAATATTTTGAGCTTGCACATGAGTTAAAGTTTGAGTAGAAAATATTTTTACTCAAAGAATAAAACACATCTGAGCCAAGAAAAATAAATAATATACACACAAAATTTATTTCCACTCTTGCTCCTATCTGTGCACAACCACAACGATACAAACTCTCGCTCAGTTAATGTGAAGTATAATCTACATTACGATTTTGGTAAGTTTCTATATTTTCCTTGTATTACATCTATCTACATCAGGCTATTTTCTAATTGTGATAGTAGCTATCGTAATGTAGATTATCAGACGAGTTCCACTTAACTTCACATCACCGAAAACACCGACCGGGTGGATACCTTTTACAGTGTTGCCGGAACCCTGTGAAGCAGCCAATCATGATGACCTTCTCTGAGGCTTGTGATTGGCTGGAATTGTGGCACAATAGTAAGACCTGCATTGAGTTGAGCGCGCGCGCCGGCAGTCCTGAGGACAGGTGCTGCACTGCACGCACGCAGAGAGAAACAGTTGATGGAGCCGGTAAAGGGAACTGAGCGAGAGTTTGTATCGTTGTGGTTGTGCACAGATAGGAGCAAGAGTGGAAATAAATTTTGTGTGTATATTATTTATTTTTCTTGGCTCAGATGTGTTTTCTTCTTTGAGTAAAAATATTTTCTACTCAAACTCACGTGCAAGCTCAAAATATTTCTTTGCGCTCAGAATGACTTTTTGTTTGCTCAAGAATGAGTCTCAATACCAACGCCATATATATGATATACACATATCGTGTGTGTGTATGTGGGAGGGAGAAAAGCAAAGATTGCACATAGAGTTATGTACAGTTCTCAACAAATACACTAATGAAGGGCGCCACCAACATTTTTGAAGCTATTTCACAGGTACTGAGCCATATGAAGGGCTACCAGTTGGAAACTTAGTTATCTCATCTAAACTTCCTGTAAAATCAATATTTAAAAAAATTAAGATATTGCCATTTTAATTCAATATACAGAAACTTAGACAAACTTACAAAATCAGCAAGGGGTCAGATAAAATTACATTTGAGAAGCTGCCCACTAGTGAGTTGTGGTAATTTTTTGAACAGGTCTGTGGGCTACGAATATCAGGGATCCACAAATTCTACTTCATAGACAAACATGACAAATAAACCAGCTGAAAGTGTTTTGCAGTTGTTGCTTTGTAGCAAATCAGAAATAAAAAAAATAGCGGGACTTCCCCCAAAAAATGCCAATCATGTGAGAGCACTTCAAGCCAATCAGAGGCAGGACCTTGCCCTTTAATGGGTACAATTCCAATATTCGCTTCCCGCTGCCACAGGAACGCAGTAGTTTAAAACAAAACAAGCGCCCCTTTGTGACAGGCTGCAGTGTACATTCTAAGATCCTGTTCCAATACCCGCATTGCACCCTACGGTCTTCCATGAAAGTACACTTACCAGAAGTGCACATAAGGGTTCCAAGTGCGTAGTGAACAAATGTGCACATATTAGCAGTATTGGGACAGCGAGCATTACGCCAACGACCTGTGCCACAGCATTCTTTCTCCATGACAACCAAAATCGCAGTGCCGGTCGCTGTTTGTACTATTTTGATGCTAAAAATGATTTTACAACTCCGTTATGAATTAACTATATTTTTCATCCGATATGTGATCCATCTTTCCAACAGAGAATCATTTGATTGTAATTACACATCTAGACAATAATAAAATATTGATTATTTGGAATCTACACTTGAGAAAACATTTTTTTGGTCCTAATGTTTCAGCCATTTCTTCACCTTCTTCTTCCATCAAAATTCACACGCAGTATTACATTGTGGGAAATACCCTTCGCTTGAAGTCTGCACTGATGCGGGCTTCAGCAAAGAGAGGATCAAGGGTGCAAAAAAGGGTGGGGCCAAGGGTACGACTCTTCACTTTGGAGAATTGGGACACCCTATGCACTCGCGCCCCTCATCAGGAATGCACAACTGAAGTGCGCAAGGGCACAAGTGCAGGCATTGGGACATGTCCTACCCTCTCCATGTAAACAAACTGAGAATTTTTCTGCCAAAAAAGTACACCACTCCACATTTTTGAGTGTTGACTCCTATTGATTAACATAATTCTTACCTTGTCAGATCAAATATCTATTTTTCCAATATATTTATTTGTGATTAGTTACTAGTTGCTAATATTGCTAATAAAACACCACTGACTGTACACAGGTGAGTAGGTGGGACTCACACATTTTGAGTACATAGATGCCAGTTTCAAAAATTCAACATGGCAGCACCTGTAAACAAGATAATATAGATTCTCTTTTGTAAAATGGAAGGAGACTAAGACCTGCTGTTCATCTTTACATATGTTGATGAGTCAAAACTAGTTTCTATTCGCTCCAAACTGAGGCCATTCAAAGAGTTCTAACAGGTAAAACATTACTTAGTCATACTCATACCCGGTTCAAAATATATTTACTATCCCTTTAAGTTCAGAGAAGTGGCCAAACACACCTGT
Organism: Pachypanchax playfairii; assembly: GCA_006937955.1. Classification (NCBI taxonomy): domain Eukaryota; kingdom Metazoa; phylum Chordata; class Actinopteri; order Cyprinodontiformes; family Aplocheilidae; genus Pachypanchax; species Pachypanchax playfairii. The sequence continues at coordinate 499,897 of SSNP01000226.1, read as the reverse complement.
GTTGGTTGTGAGGGTCTGTGTATCTGAAGTAATACCAGGCCGAGTCCACAAATGTGTCCATGGTGTCAGTTTCCCGTCTTGCTGGGCCTCGACATCTGCCAGGAAAGAGAAACAAAGAGAATTGGAAGAAGAAGGGTAAGAATTGATGTAACCTCAACAAACTGAAGCAGATGAACAAGCCGTGTTTGTCTGCATCTGGCTGTAGTACCTCCTGTCTTTTCAGAGAGAAACAGATTGACCACAAAGATTTGTTCCTGTGCCCTGACTAAGGGTTAGGGTTAGCGTTAGGGTTAGGGCTAACAGGGAACAAACTGGCAGGCCGAATTGTGATTGTGTTGGAAATGCCACCTTGTGGCTCTTTCTGTCCAAGCCAAACAGCAATTTGGTGAAAGATGCAAGTCTGCTAACAGTCCTTCAACCATGCAGGAAAGGACAGAGACAAAGACAGAGTGGGAAGGAGAGTTTTTGGAGAATGTTTTCAGGTTCAGATTTGAAGCATTTAGAAGAAAAGTCAGAGTGTCTGCCTCTTTTGTTTTTAATGAGTCTCAACTAATTTCAAATTAAAGTTCCAAACAGAAAAATATGCACAGCATCTCTGAAGTTTGAATATTTTTGTTGTCTAAAACATTTGTCTTGTAGGTAAATGTTTTAATTACATACTCACTAACAGACACAATCAGAGGCAAAAATGTCCCAAACACACACCATACCAGCCTGGTTCACACTGACCACCGAAGCAGCGCAGAACAGAGGCTGCTTCCATTCAGTGCCATTGTTAACTTTTGGTGCGTTTAACACCAGACATGGAGCGCTGCAAAGCGGTGCAACCTGCCCGCACCGTGAAGCGTTCATTTTGACGTCTCATCTATTTATTGTGCGAGCTGCAAGCATTCCGTCAATTCTGGCAGGAAGTCACACCAAGACACACGAGACAATTTGGTCAATTTTGAAAGTAAAAGTGATTCTTCAAAATAAATGGTAAATGGGGTGTGCTTTACTCAGGTCCTACGAGCAAAGCACTTCACAGTATGTCATTCAAGTTCAAGTTTATTTATTTATAAAGCACCAGTTCATGAGTTCAGGCACTTCGCAGAAAAATCAACCAATTAATAATAAACCATTTCCTATCTAGGGAACCAGCTGACTGGGTTGAACTGTTAATTCAGTGCAATCCCCCATCCTGAGCAAGCACTAATGGATTTGGGCCAGTCACCCATTCACACACACACACTCACACGTTTGGTGATGATGAACTACACACATGTTGTAGCCAGAGCTGTCCTGGGACACACACTGACAGAGGCAAGGCTGCCAGACACTAGCGCTGCCGGTCCCTCTGACCACCACCAAACAGGCAAAGTGGGTTAAGTGTCTTGCCCAAGGACACAACGGCCAGGCGATCTTTTTGCCTGGGCAGAGCGGGGATTCGAGCCAGCGACCTTCCGGTTACCAGACGACCCGCTCTACTGCCTGAGCCACGGCCGCCGATTCTTCAAAATAAAATGCCGCAATTAACAAATGCGATTATATTTAAGTATCTAAACACACTGCAAAGATGAAAATAAACACAACACACACTGCACAACAGAGTGGGCTGACTACGTTGAGGGGGTGGGGTTTTTTGGGTGTCTAAACACAAACGGGGAAAGAGTGAGAAAGTGAGGAGTTGGAGACAAGCCAAGATGGACAATGTCAAATTAAATGTAGGAGAATAAACCAAGCTCTCTTCTATTGTTTCTGATGTTATTTACTTATCCATGATAATAAAAATAGCTCTGAGTGAACACATGAGCAAGAAGCGCTTGTGGACCAGTGCAGAGAAATATGTGCCTAATGTGAACAGGTTAGCAGTTGAGTGTACCTCTTCGCTCCGCAGGCAGTGTAAACAAGGAGGAGCACTTCGCTCTAAGGTCTGCTTGTGATTCCTAGAGTGTCTAAAAAGTAGAATGGGAGGAAAAGATCTCCATTATCAGGCCCCTCTCCTATGGAACCAGCTTCCACTTTTAATCCGTAAGGCAGACACCTTGTGTAGCTTGAAGAACAGATTTAAAACTTTCCTTTTTGCACAATCCTATAGTCAGGGTTAGCTTGGGTTATCCTGAGTTTTCCCTTTAGTTATGCTGCTATAGGCTTAGACTGCAGGAGGACATACTGACCACATTTCTTCACTCTGCTGTCTCTCTACTCTCAGTGTTTGTATTGATTATTATTGCTGTCATTAACTGTTTTCTCTGTTTATCTTTCCATAGACATGACGACTGTCCCAAATCACATCAGTGTTTGTCTGTGTCTCTTTCCTGTCAACTCAGACCACAGTTGGCTGAGCCAGGTTCTGCTACAGGTTTCTTCCTGTTAAAAGGGAGACGTTCATTAACGCTGTCACCAAGCGTGCTTACTCAGGATGGAGGATTGTGCTGAATTAACAATTCAGCCCAATCAGCTGGTTCCTTAGATAGGAAATGTTTTATTGCTAATTGGTTGATATTTCTGTAAACGCCTTGAAATGACTATGTTATGAACTGGCGCTTTATAAATAAATAAACTTAAGGCGTAATAAGGCTGTAATGATGAGGTAGGAGAAGAGAGCTACCTAGCAACATGGTTAACGTGTACCAAGGTTTAACATTTGGAAGCCAGGTGTTGTTTCACACAATGAAATCCATACAGCAGAACAAAGTCTCATCCATCAATAAAACAATAAACAACTTTTTTAAAGAGAACATTACCTGACACAATGTAGATGACTCTAATATAAGCTTTGGGGGAAAAACACTTAATTATAAAACTAGAACAGTAACGTATCCCTGAGTATGTAAAATATGAGTTTCTTAAAGAGGCCCATCCATTAAAAACGTTTTTTTTCTGAAGTTTCTGTTGAATATTTTAGCTCCACAGGTGTTCTTACCTTCATGGTGGGTGTGAAAACAGGTCAACAACTTATCTTTCAGTTTTTATCTCTCAAACTACGCAGGTGGCGATAACACCCGAGTTCTCCAGGGCCCAAATGGCCTGTATCTGTTTCATCACAACTCCTTTGTTTGTTTGTATTCGGTAGCTTCCACAGTTGAAACCACGCCTAGCATGCAGCGCACTAAAAGCTGTAGCATAAAACGTAGCAAACAGGAAGACACGACGTCTGACGTTGCCATGCGCAGCGGGGCAGGAAACAGTATACCTTTCTGTCATAGGTTAGTTTGTTAACCAATCTGAATCCAGCAAATTCAAATAATGAATATGAATGAGCTACTGCCGAAGCAGCCGAAGCAGCCCGACAGAAGGACCCGGAACCACCCGAATTTTAATGCAGAAAGATTGAAGAGTCTAATCAGTGTTCCTTGACGTTTTTTAGATATGTTTCATATTACTGGTTAATACTTAAGAAATAACCACAAACTTCTGAAATTTGTATGAAATGGCCTCTTTAAGATGACTAACCAGAAGAAGGCAAAAGGCTCCAACAGATGCAGGAAACAAGTCCTCTTACTAAATAAAATCTGTGTGACTTTCTACAAATGTGTTTGTGCTGTAGAAACCAGGAAGACCTCCCTCTCTTTACCTGTGAATGCATGAATCACACACACAAACACACACACACGCTCTTAATCAGACCAAATTGATGCAGGGTTCAATTGGCAGGCTAATTTTTAGAGCTGCAGAAAATCAGAGAAGAGACATCCTGACAAGAAATAAATTTCCTTAAGGACAGATAAAACTTTCTGCTGCCCATCTTTCACTAGCCCCACTTGTCTGCGTTCCACTTTAACTTTAATTGGAAGTGGTCAAGAGGCAGAAGACAGCAAATAGAAGAAAATAAATTTTGACAGACATTTAACAGCAGAGGGGAGGCAGTGGCTTCTTTTACAATTTCTTTCACCATCAGTCGTTACTGATGAGAAAAATATTGGCAGCTTTGTGTAAACACGATCGGACGACTTGTGCCATCTGTGACTCAGTGGGGCCTTTGTTTTAATCTATGTGGTGACTTTAATGGTGATGACTCTTATTCAGGAAGGAATTCCCACATCAGTGAGCAACTGAGACACCAGCTGAGTTCTGCATTTCCAAACCCGTTCACTGAGAGTCGCTGCATGACTGAGTGATGTGTGATCACAAAAGGTTGATGCATGTTCATGTACAGAGTGTGTGTGTATGTCCCTCTCTCTTTGTCTGGAGGCACAGCTGGCTTATGTAACCTCCAACATAATCTCATGCATCTCCTGTCATGGATGCCACGCATTACATAACAGAAGTAATAATCACACAGTTTGCAGGCTTGCTCACTCTCTCTCTATGTTCCTGTGAAGCTGTTAGTCCTCTCAGCTTGTCTGACAGCAGCCTTGTGTTGTTACAGCCTCTCTCATGAGGAAACACAGGAAATATGGAGGAGAATCACCTGCAAAGGTTTACACATAATTCAATCCTCACTCGCAATACCTGGCCTCATTTCCCCAATTACTCGTATTACTCTAAAAACAAATAATACTGACATTCATTTACAACTCCAAGCACCTAAATGAGACTGAATGGAGGACACACCAGCAAGTGTCTGTCTTTGATGATTTTTATTTTTAGCCAATCACAGTAAATCAAGCTCTTGCAAATCCATTCGGTAGTAAAACACACATCGTTACCACTAAGAAAAGCAAAATCACATCTTTACCATCAAGAAATACACAAAGTTCTTACCTTTGCTCATTTTTCAATTAAATCGTCTCTAGTTTTCCTAAAACAGATTCAGTAGCTGCTTTTATGTTTACATCCACCAGCAGCCATGTTTGTTTTACTTTACCTGCCTGGACACTTGCTGCCAATCGTACCTGAACACCCGCCCCAAAGCATAATGCTAACACATGATTTGTTCGAACATTTTTTGACCAAAATAGATGGTTTTCAGTGGAGCGGTACAATACGGATTTTTGTGGGTTTGGAAAACTCCAAATCTCGCGAGAATCTGTCTCGCAGAGCATTCCCGAAATCTATTCTAATCGATTGGTTCTTGTGCCTTTCCCAACATATCCTAAAAATTTCACCCATATCTGTTGATATAACCTTTTCAGTTATTCTATTAAGATAGAGACAAACAAATTAATAATTAAAGCTAGCAAAAGCATGACTTCCTCACTGAATGAAACCTGTCAAAACATTTTAAAAGCATTTATAGAGAAAAATAAGAAATTATTTGATAGAAGCTAGAGACTTAATGTGGCTTAATTTGTTGGAAAACTCAGAGCTCAGTGAGCAAACAGTAACCAGACTTCATCTGCAGTTTGAACAATGGAAATAAATCTGAGAGTGCTTAAAGGCATAATATGTAGAATTTTCAATATTGTGCTTTTTAAAAATAAAGTAATAGTAATGTTCTAATAGTAATAATTAGAGAGCTCCATGCTGTTTGCCATAATTCCACATGTGATTTATAGGCACCAGCTCCCTGCGACCCTGAACAGGAAGAAGCAGGTTCAGAAGCTGGATGGATGGATGGATGGATGGATTAATTTTAATTTTAAAAACTTATAGATTTTTAAAAAAATGTAGTATTTTTTTTACAACACTAGAGTTAAGCTTGTTTTTGGCCAAGCTCCTGATCTGCTGCTCAAGGCTCATTCAATGACACTGAGTATCTTGAACGCTTCCGCTTCCTGTGACAGAGTAAGGAATAATACTTGTTTCTGCTACCCTGTGGTGGTTAGTGGAAGTGAAGGGGCTGTGATTTGGCTCATTACTGTCACCTAGTGTTGGAAATAAAAACAATTATTTTCTACATAGTATGCCTTTCAAGGTAAAGTAATTTAAGGCAATAAAAGTAAAAACCTTTTCTGACGACACTGTTCTCAATAAAAAAATAAAACCAAGCATCAGTTCTGAGCTTTCCCACCTGGGACACCTGCAGCTGACCCAGTCGTGCACATCGCCTAGAGACAATGCCCCCTTTCCTGTGCGAAATGGCATTTTTGGCAGAGTGATGGGCAACTCCTCCTCAGGGACTGCAACGGTACCACAAGACTCACAGTGCACCACGGGGATGGGAGTGCCCCAGTATCTCTGTCTGGATACCAACCAGTCCCTGAGCTTGGAGCTGGTGAGATGACCGCCGATGTTTTGGTCCTTGGCCTTCTGGGTAACAGAGTGAAAGGCCTGCTCCCTGCTGAGGCCTGAGAACTAAACAAAAGGTTTTCTGCATCTGAAGACATGAACAGAATGTACAAGACTGTTTAAATGTCATGAAACATTTGAGTGCTGACCTCGTTCGAATTGATCACAGTTTGTGTCCCGTCTTCGTGGGTTTTCAGAACTGTAGTCCAATTTAAATTAAGAGCTTTGGCCACTAACAGATCTTCCACACTGCAGTCTGGAATGCCTGTTATAAACAAATGCATCTCAAATAAACTCAGCAATAAAATCAATAAAGTCAGAGCAAGAGAGTAAGAAAAAGAAAAAACCTTGTCCCTGTAGTAATTATAAACACCCTGTGATGCAGTTAACACCCAGCACCCAGGGTTGGTACTCAACTTTGACACGAACAGCTGCAAAATTTGCATCATGGTACTAATGGTACTAATATCCAATAATAGTTTTTTACAATCTTAACAGGGCTAGGACATCAAGAGCTGGATGTGACAATTACCTGCCCATACAAGCCCAATCACTCACCGAGAACAGAGTCCAGATAACCATCAAATGCCTCCTTATGAGATATGACGACAGGAACCTCTTGGCCAGTAAACAGGTTTTGTGCTATGACCTCAGTCAAACAGTCTGCAGAGAAAGGGGGTATGTGAGAGAGGCAGATGCTTTTTTTTTAAATGGTGGCTCTTTAACAACAAAGTATCCAATCATCTATCACTGATCAAAAGCTGTTATCAGTTCACATTAAAAGGGTTCTAAGGAGTTTTAAAAACAATAACTGTATAGAACTGTACAATTTCTTACTCATACATGCTCCAACAGTGTTCTGGTCACTAGAAAGAGCCCAGGCATTTTCACCGTAGTTGCCTCTATAGTCATGTAAAATAATTGTATTACTTATTAATAGAGCTTGTTCGAGGAGAACAGACACCATACTATCCAGAGGCAATCGAATGCATCATGAAGTCATGCACGTTCACACTCAGGCGCAGCGTTTGCTATTGCTAGCTAAAAACTGCAGAGAGAGTAGTGTTTGAAGCATGGATTCTACCGAGAACAAGAGAGCACACTCCAGCCCAGTGTCAGGTCTTGGGGTTTTGGTTGTTTTATTATGTTCTGTACTTCGGGGGGTTTTCAGTAGTTGTTTTTCCTTTTGTTCTCATTCCGTGTCTTATGCTTTTATTTTCCTTAGTCATCTAGTTTCCTGTTTTGCTTTTATTTTGGTTATGTCTGTACTTCCTGTTCTCCTCATGTGTCATTCAGTATCTTGTCAACTTGTCTCTTCAGTCTAGTGTTTTTCCGTTCAGGTGTTTCTTGTTTCTGTGATTAGTTCCTGTGTTTGTTTCTCCCCGTGTTCTGTGTTTGTAATCAGTTTGGTGTTTGTATTTAAACCTCTTGTGCCTGTTAGTCAGTGTCGGGTCGTTCTTTGTCACAAACCTTGTAAGTCCCAAACCTTAGTCTGTCTTGTCCCGTCTCCTGGAGCGTTCCTCCAGGTTCTGAGGTGCCTCTGCGCTGGCCGTCCGCCGCGCCGTCTGAGGACTTTTGCTCACGGATTCCCTTGTCGTGTCTCCACACGAACATCTCCCCTTGTCTTTGTGTCTGGATTATATTTTTCCCCCATGGATTACTTTCGTGTTTTTTTCATCTCTGGACCTCTCATTCCCATGATAGTTTGTTTTGCTGCACTGTCAGCATTTTGGTTTTCATTAAACTCTTAATTATTACTTCAGTTTTGTTGTCCTCCTCACTGCACCTGGGTCCAACCTTGCAACCTCACAAAAACCTGACACCCAGACCCCAACCAAGAAAAAGGAACCAAGAGTTTTTCCAGCGTGACAAAAAGGGTGAAACTTGAGTCGGATCGACGGAGGCAAAGATCTGTTTGCCATTTGAGAAGAGGAAAATGCTGAGAGAATCTCAGTATGAGAAAAGACCCACAGTCTGCGTCATTTTTGCTTGAAAGGTAAGAAATTATTACTGCGTGGGGAAAAATAGTTGTCAGGTTCTGTGAGCGACTGTACTGAGTGAGTCATCTTCTCAGGAAAAAGATCTTTGGTTGGAGCTGGAACATCTGCTTGTTAAGCTGCGTGGGCGGAGAAGAAGCAGACGCTTATTCAGAGGGTCTGGCTGGATAACATTCGATGCTTGGAGGGAGTGCTGGAGAGTGCTCCTTCTGGGGACTCATTATACTTGGGGACTTTAACGCTCACATGGGCAACAACAACAAGACCTGGAGAGGCGTGATTGGGAGGAATGGCCCCCTCGATCTTAACTTGAGCGGTGGTTTGCTGTTGGACTTCTGTGCTCAACTCGGATTTGGATAAAATTTTTAGGATAGGTTAGAAATGGTACAAGGATCAATCCATTAGATTTTGATGGTGATCCGTATCACTGGTGGAGGTCTGCACTCTGCTAGCAGACAATCAAATTACAGAGATAACACAGTTCAAAAGTGCAATGTTTTTCACTATGTAATGAAAAGACAATAACTATTATATCTGGTATTAATTACGATAATATGAATATATTTTCTTGTTACTTTCTTTCTTGGAAATGTAATTTACCCTTAGCAAAAAGTAGTAGAGTTTAAGTTCATTTTATCTTGTATACTTCTTCAGAATAAATTGGAACATTTGTAGGTTTTTGGAAGTATACTTTATGTATCATTCAGTAAACTAAAATGTGAACTACAAGTACATACCTAGTACACTAGCAGTATATTACTAAAAACGTACCTGTAGTTCATAATTTCATTTTTGCACTGCATTATGTCATTGCGCCTTGCAGTGGTGGCTTACAGTGGTGCTTTGTCATAATCGCAAGTAGAGTGTAAACATGCTCGTTGTAAAAAAAAAAAAAGATAAAAAATCTTGAGTTTTCTCCACATCTATTTCTTAACCCCTTCAGACCCTATATCCACTGGGATACACATGATAAATATTGGGGTTCAATCCAATTTAAAAAAACTGATTTCATCATGTGAGTAATGCTTGTTACTAATTGGTGTCTGATTATCCAATGAGAAGGAAGTAAAGATTTCTTACTTGCAATAAACTTGCAAGAGGTTCAGACATTAGAAAAGACGAACCTGAGTCTAAAACTAAAGAAAAAGTAAGTACTTTTTAAGTTATTTTGAAACTATGTCATATTAATAAATGACTTTTGATAAATGTTTTCGAAGCTGAATGTCCATCACAATGGAGATCAGGATTTGGACAATGTTAGCCAACATTCAATTACTTAGAGTCACTTGGCAAAGACACAAAATACCAATATGTGTGGATAAAGAACAAAATTATTATGTCCCAAATGTGCATGTGCATGTTTAGAAATAAAAAATACACAGAAATCCAGTATTAGATAGTTAGTTAATGTTAATTTTTACAGCACTCTTCTAAATACATAACTATTTGTGATTGCATGATATTTCATGTTCATTTAGTTGAAGACTCCATTGTAATGGACATGTAAAAACACTAATAAAAACACAAGTTGGCCCCAAAAATATTTTTGCCCTTTATTTCTATGCTAAAGTAGAATAAAAATCAGCTGGATAAATAGCATTTTTCCTGGCAAAAAAGCAATCAAGAAGGGGATAATCTGTATATACAGTACATTCAGAGGAGTGTACAGTCCTGCAATCCTCCAATCTTACGGTCTTCAAAGTAAAAAAATAAAATAAAAACAATAAATTAAAACAAATCCCTAAATAGTATCGTGCATAACAGTGGAGCAAGGCTCACCACTGCCTGGCTGAAAATCTTTCCGTAACACAGAGCGGATTGAGCTGCTACCATGCAGCAGTCTGTGGGAGGGGAGAATGGCCAGGTAAGCTGCTCCGAACACCATCTCAGGTGAGGTGATGTAGGCTGATAGGGTCTCCCCCGTCTCCTGTCCATTGACCTAGGATGTCAGAATCAGATTTATTTAGCCAAGTATGTTACACATGCACAAGAAATTTGATTCTGGATCACATTTTCATTTGTACCTAAAGGCATACTATGTAGATAATAATGGGTTTTATTTCCAACACCAGGTGACAGTAATGAGCTAAATCACGACCTCGTCCAACTCATCCTATATGGATGCTTGGTCAGGCTCCCTCTGCGTCACATATTGTATTGTTGGGTACCCCTCTTTTGTTGTTCTTTGACGCGCCGGTTTGTACTCATCTGGGTGCAGGTGCCCTGCCTCTTGCCCTGCCTCCTGCCCTGCCCTGCCCTGCCTCCTGCCCTGCCTCCTGCCCTTCCCTTTGTCTCTCCGTCTGTCTCTCTCTCTCACACACACACCTCCTTTCACCCTCTCTCACCACACCAAACTCACTGCCAAAACAAAATGTCCATGATTTAAAGGGGTTATGACATCAAAATGCACTTTTTTGAGGTATATCATGATGTGTTGTGCACTGATGAGGCCGTGTGAACGTCCAAAGCGAGTATCAAAGTTCCCGTTTCTGGGCAGTCCGCTTTGTTTCATATTTAAAAAACGGTTGAATCGGAAAGCACCATTTTTTCCTACGTGGCATTTCATCCTACGTATTTTATAGCGTCCAATAAAAGTGCACAGTGAAGTAAACAGTCCAACCCCCCAGCCCATACACCGGTAGCTGCGTTGCGCTAGCTTTAGCTGCTGCTGCTCTTGAGAAGAGATGGCTACGCAAACGGGGACATGTTGTGTCCAAGGATGCTCAACCCATGCTGGAAGTTTACACTCACTCCCGAAGGATGAAAAAACTAGAGAAGAGTGTCTGAAGTTCATTTATGGAGAAGTGCCACGCAGTTATAACCTCAATTAGAAAGTATGTTCAGCTCACTTCACGGAGGACTGCTTCCATAACTTGGTTGAATTCAAGTTGGGATTGTCAAAGAAACTGATTTTAATTAAAAATTCTTTACCAACCCTGAAGGAGGCGACCACATCGTCAATACCTGTAAGTTTATTTATTTAATAAAATGCTGCCTTGCCTGATAAACGTTTGTTCGTGGTCTGAAGAGTTCATGATGCTAGCATGTGATAGCCGCTCTAGCAACAATGTCCGTGAGCAACAGGTTTATCATACCATATTGTGAATCTATTTTCATTGATAACATCTGACAGCACTGTTTATTTGCTCATGTGATTAGTTGAGTTTTATGTGTTCACCCCTCCGTCTTCCTCAGAAGACGTTTCAGGCTCGAACATATACGGTTGTAAACGTCCACTCGCCATGTTACTGGACTGTTGACGGAGCCGAGAAGAAAGGCTTGCTGCGGGCAATGGTTGTAGCCAATCAGAGCGAAGTCAGCCAGGGAGACCCACATATCATTAATGAACGGAACCGTGTTGCTGAGAAGAGGATTCTGACCTGCCCGTACACCCCCGCCGTGTTAGTTTTTTAATCAAATTCTTTTGTGAGTTGACATATGCGGGCATATCTACTACATGAAATAGCTTTACGCCAGTTTAAACAGTGATGTCATCACACCTTTAAGAAATAACAAGCGGCATACATTTCACAGCAGTAAAAAACAGAAAAATGGCACACTCACTATAGCGGTGGAAAATGTTTTGCCACTCTGACAAAAAAATGTTAAAAGTTGAATAACTTTTTAAAATAAAAATAAATCCCATATGGAATTGACCTCTTGCTGGCCCTGCCCTAAAAACGGCCATTGACCAATCACACAACCGTTACTATGTGAACAGGTCAGACAAACATTAATTCAGAACAAGATGATAAAGCGGTGCGCCCACATCTACTAACTACTAACTTTGTCAGGGGGAGCTCGGTGCTGAGGAGCATCCCGAGAGGTGGCGCGGTCCACCAGCGGATGAGCGTGAGCTGGCTTGGGATTGCTGACTGGTGGGGGCAAGCTTTACAGGTGCTGGCAGCTGGAAGTGCTCGCCAGCTGAGGGGTCTGGCTCCGAGTGGACAGACGCCACTCAGCAGAGCTGATCTGGAGAGAGAAAGGAGATCAAGACTGGTTTGATTTGGAAGATGTTGCGAAGGTTTTGCTCCAGAAAAGTTATCTGACATGCATAGAAATACCTCTTCCAGTCACTGTAATCTGTCGTGCTGGTCGGTTTTTGACGGATATAGCAACAGGGCAGGACTCGGCAAAAGGTCAATTATGGCAAACAACATGTTGTTTAGCGCTCTAATTTATGCATTAATTTATTTTTAAAAGGCATAATAATGAAAATTCTACATATTCTGCCTTTAAAAGTCTTGTATCGTGCTATTTTATAGCTTTCGAAATCTGAGATAGGCACATATACACTCACCGGCCACTTTATTAGGTACACCATGCTAGCAACGGGTTGGACCCCCTTTTGCCTTCAGAACTGCCTCAATTCTTCGTGGCATAGATTCAACAAGGTGCTGGAAGCATTCCTCAGAGAGTTTGGTCCATATTGACATGATGGCATCACACAGTTGGCGCAGATTTGTCGGCTGCACATCCATGATGCGAATCTCCCGTTCCACCACATCCCAAAGATGCTCTATTGGATTGAGATCTGATGACTGTGGAGGCCATTTGAGTACAGTGAACTCATTGTCATGTTCAAGAAACCAGTCCGAGATGATTCCAGCTTTATGACATGGCGCATTATCCTGCTGAAAGTAGCCATCAGAAGTTGGGTACATTGTGGTCATAAAGGGATGGACATGGTCAGCAACAATACTCAAGTAGGCTGTGGCGTTGTAACGATGCTCAATTTGTACCAAGGGGCCCAAAGAGTGCCAAGAAAATATTCCCCACACCATTACACCACCAGCCTGAACCGTTGATACAAGGCAGGATGGATCCATGCTTTCATGTTGTTGATGCCAAATTCTGACCCTACCATCCGAATGTCGCAGCAGAAATCGAGACTCATCAGACCAGGCAACGTTTTTCCAATCTTCCATTGTCCAATTTCGATGAGCTTGTGCAAATTGTAGCCTCAGTTTCCTGTTCTTAGCTGAAAGGAGTGGCACCCAGTGTGGTCTTTTGCTGCTGTAGCCCATCTGCCTCAAAGTTCGATGTACTGTGCGTTCAGAGATGCTCTTCTGCCTACCTTGGTTGTAACAAGTGGTTATTTGAGTCACTGTTGCCTTTCTATCAGCTCGAACCAGTCTGGCCATTCTCCTCTGACCTCTGGCATCAACAAGGCATTACCGCCCACAGAACTGCCGCTCACTGGATATTTTTTCTTTTTCGGACCATTCTCTGTAAACCCTAGAGATGGTTGTGCGTGAAAATCCCAGTAGATCAGCAATTTCTGAAATACTCAGACCAGCCATTCTGGCACCAACAACCATGCCCCGTTCAAAGTCACTCAAATCACCTTTCTTCCCCATACTGATGCTCGGTTTGAACTGCAGGAGATTGTCTTGACCATGTGTACATGCCTAAACGCACTGAGTTGCCGCCATGTGATTGGCTGATTAGAAATTAAGGGTTAACAAGCAGTTGGACAGGTGTACCTAATGAAGTGGCCGGTGAGTGTATGTTAAAATGTTACCGTTGCTATTATATAGAATCAGAAGTAGATTTAATTGGCCAAGTATGTTACACATACAAGGAATTTGTTTCCAGCTCACTTTTCACTTGTAGAGGCAGACAGACATATATAATAGACAGGTTGGACATAGAACAGAGAACACACACAAGGTGCATTAGAACATACAAGAGATGCACTGAGATTTTACCACCATGAAAGTCTAGTTGGTGGTTTGAGGTCAGGTGGTACAGAGCAGGTATATGACATTATTTTTAAAGGGGTTATGACATCAAAATGCACTTTTTTGAGGTTTTTGGGGTATATCATGATGTGTTGTGCACTGATGAGGCCGTGTGAACGTCCAAAGCGAGTATCAAAGTTCCCGTTTGTGGGTGGTCCGCTTTGTTTCATATTTAAAAAACGGTTGAATCGGAAAGCACCATTTTTTCCTACGTGGCATTTCATCCTACGTATTTCATAGCGTCCAATAAAAGTGCACAGTGAAGTAAACAGTCCAACCCCCCACCCCACTCCCCCACCCCCAGCCCATACACCGGTAGCTGCATTGCGCTAGCTTGTGCTGCTGCTCTTGAGAAGAGACGGCCACGCAAACGGGGACCTGTTGTGTCCAAGGATGCTCAACCCATGCTGGAAGTTTACACTCACTCCCGAAGGATGAAACTCGCCATGTTACTGGACTGTTGACGGAGCCGAGAAGAAAGGCTTGCTGCGGGCAATGGTTGTAGCCAATCAGAGCAAAGTCAGCCAGGGAGACCCACATATCATTAATGAAAGGAACCGTGTTGCTGAGAATAGGATTCTGACCTGCCCGTACACCCCCGCCGTGTTAGTTTTTTAATCAAATTCTTTTGTGAGTTGACATATGCGGGCATATCTACTACATGAAATAGCTTTACGCCAGTTTAAACAGTGATGTCATCACATCTTTAATGATAAGGACAGGTTATTTCCTTGTTATGAGAGTTAAACATGTTGGTTTAACATGGTGGTGGCCTGTGGGAAAAAAAATGTTTTTGTGTCTAGTGGATTTGGCGTATAGAGATCTGTAGCGGAGAAAAGAAAAGAGGTGAGATCCTGGGTGAGAGGGGTCCTTGCTGATGCTGCCTGCCTTTTTCTGGATGGAGGGCAGATCAGCACCAGTGATTCTCTCTGCAGACCTTATAGTTCTTTGCAGTCTGTTTCTGTCTAATTTCGTTGTTAAACCAAACCAGACTGCAATGGACTGGCAGAGGATGGACTTGTAGAAGTAGGTTTTGTAGCAGTTACCCGCAGCTCCTGTGGCAGGTTGAGCTTCTTGAGCTGCCGCAGGAAGTACAAACTCTGCTGAGCCTTTTTAAATACTGATGCTATGTTGGCCATCCATTTCAAGTCCTGGGCGATGGTTGTCCCCAGAAACTTGGAATATCAATTTGGCCTGAAATATAACTTATATTGAGTTATTGTTCGAGTTATTCTTTGACCAGGAAGTTTCATAGTTTAGAAAGTAAAAATACTACAAAACGGTCGTGCTTTGGACTCTCGCAGCGCAGCACGTGTGTTTATTCTGCAGGGGCAGCGCGGACACGCCTGTGAAGGTTTTACATTTTATATCAATCTTAAAACTGCATAGTATGTTTGAAATGTGCCTGTCAGCTGAAAATAACTTTGACACTATAGAACCACAAATATTTATTAACTCTAATTTTATTATATCATCTTAAAGATATGTTAAAAAAACAAGACTGAATAAAGATACTAGTAAAGAAATACTGAAGCACTCTTATTACTATTTCATTCAAATTTCTGTCATGATTTTGTCAAATTTCATGTCCCCACAGCTTTGGAAAAAACTAAACTATGATGAGATTTACCTTTAGCTTGATATCAAAGTAGCAACCAGTGCACTTTCCAATCCAGTTTGCCTGCATGGCTTTGACCCCGTACCACTCTGGAAGCTCCTCCAGAGCATCCAATAGAGGCTAAAAGAAGAAAATAGATGAACGACAAATGTATTAGTGCTTATGAATTAAAATGAAAATGAAAATGAAAAATACTTTATTTATCCCAGAAGGGAAATTCAACGTTGTAGTAGTTTTGTTTTTTTTTGTCCAACAATAAAAACAATAATGAAGACAATAATATAATAATAACAATCAAGGTCTGTTCTTGTTGTGGAGGCTAATGGCTGCAGGCAGGAATGATCTTTTGTATCTTTCGGTCTTGCATCGGACCTGAAGAAGCCTCTCACTGAACACACTCTGTTGTTTGATCACTGTGTCGTGCAGAGGGTGAGAAGAGTCCTCCATCATCTTCATCAGCTTGTCCAGCATTCTTTTTTGTACAATCAGCTCCAGCGGCTCCAGAGATACTCCCAGCACAGATCCAGCTTTCCTGATCAGATTGTTGATTCTCTTCAAGTCTCTGGTTCTGATGCTGCTGCCCCAGCAGATGGCTGCAAAGCTGATTGCACTTTCCAAAAAAGACCTATAGAAGATTTGCAACATCTTGGTGCAGACATTAAAAGATCTCAGCTTCCTTAAGAAGTAGAGTCTGCTCTGACCTTTCTTGTAGATGTATTCTGTGTTGCATTCCACTCTAGTCTGTTGTCCAGCTGGTCCAAGGTACTTGTATTCCTCCACAACCTCTACCTCCTCTCCTAGGATGGAAATACTGCTGTGTTGATTCTTTCTCCTCCTGAAGTCAACAATCATCTCCTTAGTTTTGCTGCTATTTAAAACGAAATGATTGTTACCGCACCATTTCACAAACTGACTGACCAGTTCTCCATACTCAGCTTCTTGTCCCTCACTGATGGACCCAACAACTGCAGAGTCATCAGAGTATTTCTGCAGATGACAGGACTCAGAGTTGTACTGGAAGTCAGAGGTGTACATCGTGAAGAGAAATGGTGAGAGTACAGTTCCTTGTGGCGCTCCAGTGCTGCTGACCTCCATCCCAGACACACAACCCCCCAGTCTCACAAACTGTGGTCTGTTTGTGAGGTAGTCATAAATCCAGGAGGTTGTGGAGGAATCCACCTGGAATTTATGGAGCTTCTTAACACATAACAAAGCAGGCTGAATTGTGTTAAAAGCACTTGAGAAGTCAAAGAACATGACCCTCAAAGTGCTGCCTGATTGGTCCAGATGAGAGTGTGCTCTATGAAGCAGGTAGATGATGGCATCTTCAACCCCAAGCCCATTACGGTATGCAAACTGTAATGGGTCCTGAAAGGTGCTGACCTGCTTGTTGAGGTGAGCCAGTAAGAGTCTCTCCAGGACTTTCATGACGTGAGATGTCAGGGCAACTGGTCTGTAGTCGTTTGGTTCAGCTGGTTGTGGTTTTTTAGGTACTGGAACAAGGCAGGATGTTTTCCACAGCACAGGAACTGTTTTCTGTCTCAGACTGGTGTTGAAGAGGTGCTGGAGAACTGGACATAGTTGCATTGAGCAGGTCTTGAGAACTCTGGGACTGACACCATCTGGACCTGCAGCCTTGTTCTGGTTCAGTTTCTCCAGTTGTTTCTTGACCTGGTTGCAGGTCACAGACAGAGTGGAGGTGGAGGCAGAGGAGGTCTTTGGATGCTCTGAGGTGGAGGAAGATGATGCAGTGTTCTGGTCCATGACTGAGCTGCAGGGTGACGGAGTGGAGGTGTGACAGGAAAGCTGTGGGCTCATGGAGGGTGTGTGGTCTGTGGGGATGGAGGCAGGGGGGAACTGAACCTGTTGAAGAACATGTTCAGTTCATTAGCTCTGTCCAGACCTCCATCAGTCTGGTCCCCCTTTACCTTGAAGCCGGTGATCTTCTTCATTCCAGACCACACATCCCTCACGTTGTTCTGCTGGAGCTGACTATCTAGCTTCTTCCTGTAGTCCTCCTTGCACTTCCTGGTTTGTGCTTTAAGTTGTTTTTGTGTTGTCTTTAATAACGCCCTGTCACCATCCCTGAAGGCTTTCTTTTTGATGTTCAGCAGCTTTTTCAGGTCTCTGGTGATCCAGGGTTTGTTATTGGAGAAGGACCTCACAGTTCTTGTCAGTTCAGTTATTAAAACAATGTTTAATTTTTCCTGAAAAGTAATTCAATTAAAAACAACTGTCTGATGTAAACATGCATGGCTTTAGTTGCAAAAGTAAATAGTTTGTTGTTTATTTTACTAGTATCTGTTAAAAAAGTATGAACAGATTTTTAGGTCAATGGTCTGTATTTGTATAGCGCTTTTCTAGTCATTAAGACCACTCAAAGCGCTTTCACACTACAAGTTTTTACATTTACCCATTCACACAACCCAATACGTAAATCAGGGTGAGAAGGGAGGGGCTAAAATTCATACAACACGATACGCAGATCGGGGAGCTACATGGGGGTCAGTGTCTTGCCCAAGTACACTTCGACATGTGGTGGGATCGATCCAACAACCTTCAAATTGGAGGAAGACCGCTCCAACCACTGAGCCACAGCAAGTTCAAGTTCAAGTTTATTTATTTATAAAGTGCCAGTTCATGACAAAGTCATTTCTAGGCACTTCACAGAAAAATCAACCAATTAATAATAAAACATTTTCGATCTAAGGAACCAGCCGATTGGGCTGAATTGTTATTTCAGCATAATCCCCCATCCTGAGCAAGCACAATTGGCGACAGTGGAAAGGAACGACTCCCTTTTAACAGGAAGAAACCTCTAGCAGAACCCGGCTCAGGATGGGCGGCCTTCTGCCTTAGCCGACTGGGGTCTGAGCTGACAGGAAAGAGACACAGACAAACACCGATGGATTTTGGCCAGTCGTCATGTCTATAGAAAGATAAACAGAGAAACAGTTAATGGCAGCAGTAACAATCAAAGCAATAACAATTTGATGGCTCTAGTGGGAATATTTCATTGTTTGTTTATGTGAGATACACCCTCCTCAGAGGCAGCCAGAGTAAAGAAAGACAGCAGAGTGAAGAAATGTGGTCAGTATGTCCTCCAGCAGTCTAAACCTATAGCAGCATAACTAAAGAGAAAGCTCAGGAGAACCCAAGCTAACCCTGACTATAGGATTGTGTAAAAAGGAAAGTTTTAAGTCTATTCTTAAAACTACACAAGGTGACTGCCTCACGGATAAAAAGTGGAAGCTGGTTCCACAGGAGAGGAGCCTGATAACTAAAAGCTTTTCCTCCCATTCTACTTTTAGAAATTCTAGGAACTACAAGCAGACCTGCAGTCTGAGAGCGAAGTGCTCTGTTAGGAGGATATGGAACAATAAGATCGTTAATATAAGCTGGAGCTTGGTCGTTTAAGGCCTTATACGTCAAAAGTAAACCTTAAACTTTATTCTAAACCTTACAGGGAGCCAATGAAGTGATGCTAAAACAGGAGAAATACAGTCTCTCCTTCTAACTCTCATCAGAACTCTGGCAGCAGTATTTTGGATAAGCTGGAGGCCTTTAACAGAACTATTAGAACACCCTGATAATAATGAATTACAGTAATCAAGTCTAGAAGTAATAAATGCGTGAACTAAAGTTTCTGCATCTCTTTGATTCAAAATGCTCCTAATTTTAGCAACATTATGCAGGTGGAAGTAGGCCGTCCTGGTAACATGCTTTATATGAGAACTAAAGGACATGTCCTGGTCAAAGATAACACCCAGGTTCTTTACCTTCTTGTTGGAGGCCAAATTAATGCCATCCAACGTTGATGACTGACTACACAACTTGCTCCTAAGATTCTCAGGCCCAAAAGTCACAACCTCTGTCTTGTCTGAATTTAAAAGCAAAAAATTAAGCATCATCCAACGTTTTACATCATTAAGACAAGCTTGTAATCTCTGCAGCTGGTTGGTCTCATCAGGCTTCATTAGCTACGTTTAAATGGGCACATTTAATCGGAATAAATGCCCAATCGGAAAAAAAAGACGTCATGTAAACATGTCAATCAGAATGTTTTGATCCGATGCAGCCTGATCAGAATGAAATTTACTTCTGATCGAAAGGGGTGGTTTTGTCCGATCTTCATTCCGATAGACGTGCATGTATACACCCATTCGGAAAGAAAGGGTGAAAAGAGCCCACTGCGCATGCGTACAACTTCAGCGTGACGTCTTTCCGCTTTCGCAGACCCAAGTAGAAAACATAGCGGGAAGTAAACAGAAGTGGTCTGCTGGCGCAGTCATCCTGTCATCCTGCTCTCCTCTCCTGTGGCGGAGGAGCAGTAGCAATATGTATTCAGCCGCTAGCTTGGTTAATGCGACCAGTAAAAACCCAAACATAAAGGTAATCACCCACAGAAGGTCCATATTGGGGAAAACGTGAGTCAGATCGAGAACACGATGGGGCGGGAAAGACGTGCAGAAAGGACGGAGTTTGTTTACTTTTTTTTCTTCCCCCGGAAAGACAACTCGCTGTGCGCATGGTCAACTCATTTAACCTGATTGAGTGCCCTGTGCATGTGTACTCATGGCATGATCAGATCATATCAGTTAGTGTCCATGTAAACAGGGATTTGGGAATTCCGATCGACAAAGATTTTAATCAGATTGGGGAAATTTGGCGCATGTAAATGTAGCTAGTGATAGATATAACTGAGTATCATCAGTATAAAAATTGAATTTTATACCATGTTGTCTAATAATTTTACCAAGTGGTAACATATATATAGTAAAGAGGATTGGTCCAAGCACTGAACCCTGAGGAACTCCATGACTGACTCTGGTATATGAAGAAGATTCATTATTTACATGAACAAACTGGAATCTTTCAGTTAAGTATGATTCAAACCAGTTTAATGCAGTTCCCTGAATTCCAATATCATATTCAAGCCTCTTTAATAGGATCTTATGATCTATAGTATCAAACGCAGCACTGAGATCTAACAGGACAAGTACAGACACAAGTCCACTGTCTGAGGCCATGAGAATATATTTGAAACTTTGACCAGTGCTGTTTCAGTGCTATGATGAGCTCTAAATCCCGACTGGAACTCTTCAAAAAGATTATTACTGTGTAGATGATCACATAACTGGTCAGGTTTCTTAAGTAAAGGTTTAATAACAGCAACCTTAAAGGCCTTAGGCACATATCCATTCATTAAAGACAAATTGATCATGTCCAATATCCATGTATTAATCAATGGGAAGACATCTTTAAAAAGTCTGGTTGGAAAAGGATCCAACATACATGTAGATGGTTTAGAAGAAGCTATAATTTGTGTTAACTCATTAAGATCAGCTGGACAGAAACTGTCTAAACATGATTCAGATTCTAAAGCTGCTTCACTGGACAACGAAACAGAGACAACAGTGGGAAGGACATTATAGATTTTTTCTCTAATTGAATCTATTTTATGAGTAAAGAATTCCACGAAGTCATCACTACTGAGGGTTACAGGGATACATGGTTCAACAGAAGTTGGGTTTTTTATTAATCTGGCTACAGTACTAAACAGAAACCTGGGATTGTTCTTGTTCTCCTCTATGAGGGACGAGTAATACTCAGTTCTAACCCTACGAAGGGCTCTTTTGTATTTGAGCAGACAATCTCTCCAAGATAAATAAAATTCTTCTAGCTTAGTGGAACGCCATTTCCTTTTTTAAAGTTCTTGAAGTTCTTTTTAGCATACGCAGCTCTAAATTAAACCAAGGAGCACGCCTCCTCTGGCTGATTACCTTCATTTTCAGAGGAGCAACTTTATCCAATGACGTGCGCATTGAAGCTGTAAAATTATCAGTAAGATCATCAATTCGCCAGTCTGCAAAATCTTTGCAGCTGCTCTCTGTTATATTATTCTTCTGGAATGAAGATAAAGCTAATGGAATAGATTCTTTGAATTTAGTTACAGCATTTTCTGATAAACATCTACGGTAATTAAAGTTTCTATCTGGAGTGGTGAGGTCCATCATTGTAAATTCAAAGGTTATTAAAAAATGATCAGACAAGACAGGGTTGTGAGGAAACACTATCAGCTGTTCAATCTCTACGCCATAAGTCAGAACAAGATCAAGAGTATGATGACAATAATGAGTTGGTCTGTTTACATTCTGAGAGAAACCAACTGAATGCAAAAGATCATTAAAAGCTATATTCAAACTATCACTTTCAATATCAACATGAATATTGAAATCTCCCACTATATTGACTTTATCAGATTTCAGTAATAGTTCTGATAAAAAGACTGAAAATTCAGACAAGAACTCAGAATAAGCACCTGGTGGACGATATATAACAACAAGTAAAATAGGTTCCTCTGATTTCCAATTTGGGTGAGAAATACTGAGGGTCATAAATTCAAAAGAATTATAACTAATAACTGGTCTAGAGCTAATCAATAGACCTGACTGAAAAATAGCTGCTACTCCTCCATCTCGACCTGTTGCTCGAGGAACATGAAGATTAAGGTAGTTAGAAGGAGTTGATTCATTAATACTAACATGATCCTCCTGCTGCAGCCAGGTTTCCGTAAGACAAAATAGATCAATATGATGATCAATTATCAGATCATTAACTAACAGAGATTTAGATGAAAGAGATCTAACATTCAGTAAACCACATCTAATGGTTTTATTTACAGGTTTTATATTAGTAACTGTGTTTATTTTAATCAGATTTGTATTATTTATTTTTCTAGAACAAAATATTTGTTTATTTAATTTGAACCGTGGTTGAGCAGACACCGTCTCTATAGGAAAGTGGGAGGGTAACGACAGAGAAGCTGCAGAGAGGTGTGTAAGACTACAACTCTGCTTCCTGGACTGGACCCAGGATTGTCACGGTTTTGGAAAAGTAATAAATTCAGCCATATTTCTAGAAAGGAGAGCTGCACCATCCTAAGTAGGATGGATGCCGTCTCTCCGAATCAGTCCAGGTTTTCCCCAAAACGTCTGCCAATTATCGATAAAGCCCACGTTGTTATCGGGACACCACCGAGACAGCCACCCCACTGGTACCATTAAGGGACTGTTTATCCCTATAGCCAAATTTCAATCATATTTCTAAGACCCACTAGGCTTCACTATTCACAGAAAAATATGTTAAAAACCAGACCGGAAATAAAAGTGCATCTAACAACAAAGTTGCTGCATCTGGTGCTGTAGGGGGTGGGGGTTGGGTGTCTTGAAATGTGCTGCTCTGTGTCAGAAATTTGGTGTTAGTCACAGGTCATGGTCACAGGATTATGACCCAAAAGACTCAGCTAAAAACATCTAAGGATAGCGAAGAACAAAACAGACCACACATAAGTGGCCTTCTGAGCCCTGACCTAAATCCTGGAGTGATGGTGGAATTTATTACATGGATAAAGTCCCTCCAGCACTACGGTCGGATCTACCGGGAACGAGTATTGTGTCAAAATTGGTGCGGTTTTTGATCCAGCTCGTCATTTTCGGACTTGTGATGTCTTCAGCTTGACGTTGAGGTTCTTCTGGTGATTCTAGTGAAGCTGAGGTGGATTTATCAGACCAGTATCTCCTGTTAGGATCTTCTGAAGGCAGCAGGGAGCACAATAAAGAACGATTGACTGCATAAAACACACGATAAGTGTTCATTAACCAACGAATGGCCGTTTGAGGGGGGGGGGTTGGCAAACTGACTAAGGCATGCACTTAGGCGTGCACATGCACACACACCTGTATCTGAATGAGAAATTTGCTGCTGTTTCTTTTTCTTTGAATCAAATGTTGAAATTGTCTATAAATGACTCTTTTTAGACATAAAATCAAAAGTACTTTTTTAATGTTGTTTTTTCACCTTTATAGTAGTAAAACATAGTTCAGATGTTACATGAATCATTGAAACATGAAATATTTATATCAAAGTCACTGATCTGTTTGAAAAACCTCTTTACACAAAATGCTCTTTTTCTCGGCTTTTAGTCTTGAAATGTGTGGATTTTCATAAAAGTTCCTCTTTTGTACTGCATATTACTAAATAACAGAAAGAGGTAGAAACATTTTTTTTTTGCTTTTGAAATAAGAAAGACTAAATTTTGTGCTGATGGTTTCAGAATTCACATAGTCAGGAGAAATATCTCTGGCACTGAGGGGGATATGAAATCTGAAAGTGGCTAGCACTGAATGAGTTAAAAAATAAGAGGTTGGATGAGGTCATCTCTCTCTCTGCTTTCCTTGAAATAATAAAATAAACATGGATGAAGTGGGAATGTAACCCTTGTTGTAGCATACACACACAAAAACATTTACTCTAGCTGATTAAAGGGCCCTATGCTTACCAATGAAGCTCATACCAAAAAGCCTCAGCTGCTCTCTGGAGAGAAACATTACAATTCTTCATTTCCTTTTTAGTCTGTCACAATCTGTTACCCACAATTCATCTCACTGCGCTGCTCAGCATGCATTGTGTCATTACAGAGTTAATAATGCAAACATAAACACTGTCTGGAGTCATTGCAACCATGAAGAAAAGAGTGCAAAAACAAACAAACTCAGTAAAGATGACTGAACGCAAGCCACAACAGAGATAGCTTTACAGTGAAAGGAAAGTTTTTCCTTTCTTCAGTACTCAAAAACACTGATCTGACACCAGAGTAACTGAAACATGTACAACAAAGTCAGGCATTTCCATGGTAACTAAGAAAAGCTTGAAAGAAATAAAAGAAAATTCATACTATGGAAATAATTAAAGACTAGTGTCTAAGAGAGAGAGTGAAATAGATGTCAAGTACTCAGTGTTAGGTTTTGGTACCAGTGTTGTGGGTTGAGTTTCTGTGATGTTTTCTTTCTCTCCTGGGTTTGGTTATGGAGTTGGTTCATTTTATGGGATTATTTTAGCCTTAGTTTCCGTCCTCCTGGTTTCCCTCAAGTTCAGCTCTGCTGGTTCCTGTGTCTTGTTATGGTTTCATGTTTTACCAAAGTAAAACATGACGTGTGCCTGTGTTCCCGGTTTTGCTTTTATTTTGTTATCGATTGTACTTCCTGTTTCCCCTTCGTTGTCATCTGGTCTCTTTATGTCTGCTATGTCACTTCCTGTGTAGTTCCTGTGTGTTTTACCTCCCAGTGTTTCCCTTGATTGTTCCCAGGTGTTTTGAGTTGTGTTTTCAGTTCTGTTTGTTATTTAAGGGGATTCAGGTTAGTTTGTCTTTGTTCAGGGATTATGTGGTGTCACCGTTGTTCAGATCTGTTTCATCACTTCATTCATGAAAGTCTCGCTGCCTGTCAGCCCTCATCTGTGATCATTAAAATCTCTTCATGTACAAATTCATTCTTGCTCTCTGCTTCCTGCATTTGAGTCCTACCTGTCAGTAAACTACTAATCGTGACAGAATCCCCGAACCAACATGGACTCAGCAGGAACCACGACACGACTAATAGTGGTGTTTAAAGAGCTATTTCCGACTGAGTACGCCGAGCTAGATGCTAGCCTCTTAGCATACGTTGATGCAGTGGCGTGCTCGGTCGATATTTGGGAGCAGTGGGAGGCCACGCAGCGGTTCCTCAAGAACTTTACGGAGTTCCGATGGCTGCGTGACACCCCCGAACTGAAGGTGCTTTATTTGGAGGCCCAGCAGGAGATCCAGGCATTATCTCCGTGGTGCTCCGGCTGGGACCGCCCTGACTCGGTGTGGTTGCTGAGTGGGGCGCTCAGTACAGCGGAGGCACCGGGCCGCACCACTCTTCCTCCCGGGCTACCTGCTCCTCAGCCCGTTTCCTGCTCCTCAGCTGCGGCTTCGCTGGCCTCCAGCTCTCCAGAGCCTCAGTCCCGGAGGTACCGCTGCCGCCGCCGTCAGCGGCATTCTACAGAGCCTCGTGTTCCAGAGGTTTCCAGGCCTCGTGTTCCAGAGGGTCCCAGTTCCAGAGTTCCAGAGGGTCCCGGTTCCAGAGTTCCAGAGGGACCCGGTTCCAGAGTTCCCGAGGGTCCCGACGTCTCCAGTTCTCCCGAGGGTCCCGACGCCTCCAGTTCTCCTGAGGGGCCCGAAGCCTCCAGTCCTCCCGAGGGTCCCAACGCCTCCAGTTCTCCCGAGGGTCCTCCAACGCCAGGGTCCGAGGACGTCGCCGTCCGCGACAGTCCTCCAACGCCTCCTCCCGGGTCCGTGGACATCGCCGTCCGCAACGTTCCTCCAACGCCTCCTCCTGTGTCAGGGGACGTCGCTGTCCGCGACGCTCCTTCAACACCCACTCCTGGGGTCGAGGACGTCGCCGTCCGCGACGCTCCTCCATCAGCTTCAGATTCACTGGTTCCAGACTTGTCAGCCCCAGATCCACCGGTTCCACACTCATCCGCTCCAGATCCACCGGTTCCAGATTCATTCGCACCTGATCTGCCAGTTCTACTCGGTTTCAGTCGCTGCAGTTCCAGTTCCAGTCAGTTCCAGTCGCTGCAGTTCCAGTTCCAGTCGCTGCAGTTCTAGTTCCAGTCACTCCAGTTCCAGTTCCAGTCGCTGCAGTTCCAGTTCCAGTCGCTGCAGTTCTAGTTCCAGTCACTCCAGTTCCAGTTCCAGTCGCTGCAGTTCCAGTTCCAGTCGCTCCAGTTCCAGTCGCTCCAGTTCCAGTTGCTCCAGTTCCAGTTCCAGTCGCTCCAGTTCCAGTTCCAGTCGCTGCAGCACCAGTTCCAGTCGCTGCAGCACCAGTTCCAGTCGCTGCAGCTCCAGTCCCAGTCGCTTCCAGTCGTCATGGTTCCAGTGCCGCATGGCCTGGCTCCATCCCCACACCACCCAGTTCCAGATCACTCAGCACCAGACCTACCAGCGGCAGCTGGTTCCAGTTCTTCATCGACGGCCAGTTACAGTCTTCCAAAGGCCGGTTCCAGTTCCAGATCTTCAGCGGCCGGTTCCAGTTCCCCAGCGGCAGGTTCCAGTATTCCAGCCATCAGCGGTGGTCGCCATCCCGCCAGCAGCGATGGCCGCCATCCAGAGCTTCGGCACTCCACCTCTCCGCGGCTCCCAGGTCGCCCTCCAGGCGGGCTGCGCCTCTTCGCCTCGCGGCTTCCAGGCCTCCCTCCAGGCGCACTGTGCCTCTTCGCCTTGCGGCTTCCATGCCGCACTCCAGATGCCTGGCGCCACTTCGCCTCGCGGCTTCCAGGCCGCACTCCAGGCGCGCTGAGTCCTACCTGCCAGTAAACTACTAATCGTGACAGTTGGAGAAAAATATTACACAATGCAAGAACAGAAGAGATGCATGATGGAACTACTTTACAAACCAGCATAACGACATATTTACAGAATATTTACAGGATCATACTGGAGCTATTTGAGAATTGTTTGAGTGTCTGTGTGGCATTACAGTGTGTGGCAATATGTTTGTTTCAAACCTCAACAAGTATGATTGGGTATGAAATGAAAAACTGCTGCAGCCACTTGATGAACCTGAACATTGTACATTAAAATGTTTATTCATAATAAACAGTCAAAGTGAATAGATACTGTCCCAAGGTTAATATTATCAAGCAAAGTAGAACACACCCATCCACAAGCAGACAAAACACACTTGCAGCAAATCACACTCCAACTAGGAATGCTGACAGCTGAAAAGTTAAAGCTGATATCCCTGATTTTAAATTGCCTAGCTTAGACTCTCAACAAAGTCACAGAACTCTCAGCCCCTCCCGTCGGGTAGAATTCCTAAGCCATGCCTCCCCAGGTTTGGAAACACACGTAGCCCCAGAAGACGACAGAGTGCAAGACACTGGTCCACAGTTCATTCAAGTACCGTAACATGGCAGAATCACTGGCAAGTGAAAAAAATATAACAACGAACAACTGACATTAATTGTGACTTTGTCCTGAACCTGACGTGGAACCAGCCAGCAGCTGTTACTCCTGCTGTGACATGGTAGAGCGGCGATCACTCCCAGCAGTGGAGTGCTGCGGTAATATGTCTCAGTTTTTTAGGAGCACAGAAGCCAAATAAATGCGGAAGTCCGTATGGCTGGAGAGACTGTCCAATCATTCCTTCCGGGCCGAACCATTTGTTTGGTTGAGGTTTTTAGACAAATACAGGAGGACCACTTCATTTTTTTTTTTTCATCTTCTTTGTAATTTTCACAACATATTTTTCTCCATGCTGTGTTAAAATGTTTTTAATGGGCATGAAAAAAATATGTTAATGATTTGTTATGCAAATTAAGTATAGCAGCTTTAAATGCAGCTGAATAAACCTGTCGAATGAGCTAAATGGAGATAAAAAATCTTAAGTTAGCTCAATTAGATTAATGAAGCTGAATTCGTTCATTGCAGCTGAAAAGGGCTGGAGTTTTTTCTCAGGGGATGAGAACTGAGGCGAAAAAAATGTGTTGCACCTTTAACTCATTCAGTGCCAAGGACTACTATACGTTGTACAGAATCCGAACGCTCAATGCCAATGGCGTCTTGACGTCTCGAGAGCATTTGTTAGCTCAGCTGCTGCGAAACACTCTGGGGCAGTTTCACAGCTTGTTACATGCTGCAGTTAGTCCGATAATTCTGGAGGGGGCAGTAGGGTATTTCGCTGGGTGAGAAGGAAGAGCGCTTCCGCATTCCCTCTTCATAAAAGGCCATGTGGGAGGGCGGGCGATCCACGAATAGAGTTAGACAAAATCATGGCGGTGTAGCCCATCTCAACAAATTCTTTCTGAGGAATTCAATCACAGAAGATCTTTGGTTTCTGTATTGAATCAGATGGCTTTCTAAAAACCCTTTTTTTAACTAAATGGAACTTTGGAGGTAAGCTAAGAATTTAACAACTTATCTGGAAGTCCTCAGCTCTCCGCTAAACCACCAGATTGTGTCTCTCTCTAGTGCAAACAAAGAATAAATATAAGAAAATGAGATCAAATACAAGACAATCACTCTGAAGAAATCACCTCTACAGTCTTAAGAGTGTTCAGCTCCAGGTTGTACTGACTGCACCAGGACACCAACTGATCCACTTGCTGTCGATATGCTGACTCGTCACCGTTCTGTATGAGGCATGAGGTATGGTGTCATCAGCAAACTTCAGAAGCTTCACAGAGGGGTCTGTGGAGGTGCAGTCATTTGTGTAGAAAGAGAAGTGGAGATAGGACACATCCTCAAGGCGCACTCGTGCTGATTGCTTGAGTGTCTGAAGTGTACTGACCCAGTCTCGCTTGCTGGCTTCTGTCAGTAAGGAAGCTGAGGATCCACTGGCAGAGGGCAGGTGGGAAAGTGAGCTGGGACAGTTTTGAGCAGAGGGACTAGGGGATGATGATGTAGGAGAATGTTGAAGGCCGAGCTGAAATCTACAAACAGGATCCGCACACAGGTCCCAGGACTATCCAGATGCTGCAGGATGTAATGCAGTCCCATGTTAACAGCATCATCCACTGACCTGTTTGCTTAATAAGCAAACTGCAGGGGGTCCAGCAGGTTAGAGAATTCAGGTGGCTCAACACTAGTCATTTGAAGGACTTCATGACTACAGAAGTCAGAGCAACGGGCCTGTAGTCGTTCAGTTCAGTGATTGTGTGTTTCTTAGGGACCGGAATGATGGTGGATCGCTTGAAGCAGGAGGGGACCTCACACAGCTCCAAGGATTTATTGAAGAGCCGACTGAGGACAGGATCCAGCTGATCTTCACAGGCTTGCAGACAGGAGGGGTGAACTCCATCTGGTCCCGGGCCTTTCCTAGTTTTATGTCTGCAAAGTAGTCAGGTCATTTCACCACGCAGGAGGGGGGCTGAGCTGAGTGTTGCGTCTGAGTCATCATTAGAGTTGTTAGAAGGACAATAGGGGGTAGAGGGGGCAGGTGTCAAAGCTGTTGAGGTCTTCAACCAGGGCTTTCTTAGGCTCAGCTACGGAGGGCAAAGCATCTCTCTGCATGCCTCTCCACACTGTTGATGGTTGGCTGGCTGAAAACTGGTTCTTTAGCTTCTCAGGCCCTGTCCACACGTAGCTAGTTTTTTTTTTTTTTTATAAACGAGCATTCTGCCCCTTCTGTCTAAAAAAAAAAACCACATGCAACCACAGATTGTGTATTTTTATGCATGCCAAACCATTAGATGGCAGTAGTTCCCCGGTCTGATCCAAAAACGACATCTGCATCTTTGCCGAAAAACATTCCTTAGAAGTGGAATGTCTAGGTTGCAGCACAAATATGTCCTTCATACCATCTTTCGCCTGTTTTGTTCCACAAAATGGAATAACTGTGCTTGTAAAAATAAGCAGGCAAAAAGTGCTTGGACAATCGAGAGCGCTAACGCGGTTCTCAGGGGATCCATGTTACTTCAAAGTGTAAACACATGTCGCACACGTGATGTCGTGGTCAGTGACGTAATGCAACCCAAAACTCTGGTTATTTAAGTACAAACGTGAATGCTGAAGCTGGAGTTTTTAACTCATTCAGTGCCAGCCACTTTCAGATTTCATATCCGCCACAGTATATTTTCTCCTATGACTGTGAATTCTGAAACAATCATCACAAAATTTTGCCTTTCTTCTTTCAAAAGCAAAATAAAAAATGTTTCTACCTCTTCTGTTATTTAGTAATCTGCAGTAAGAAAGAGGAACTTTCATGAAAATCCATACCTCCGTTTTGACAGATAGCTGGCTACGTGTGGACAACCTCTCAGAGTAAAGCCTTTTAGCCACTCTGATCTCTCTTGAAAGAATGTTCGTGGCCTGCCTGTACAGGGCTCTGTCCCCACTCCTGTAGGTGTCTTCCTTGGCTCGAGTCCTGAGTTTTGGAGTAAATCAAGGTTTATTGTTGCTGTAAGAACAAAATGACCTGGTCGGCACACACGTCCTCACAGAAGCTGATGTAGGATGTGATGGTGTCTGCAAGTTCATTTAAATTGGTGACTGCAGCTTCAAAGACATTCCAATCAGTGGTGTCAAAGCAGTTTTGGTGTGTTTCTTTGTTCTCCTCTGTCTACGTCTTCATAGATTTTATTATACGTTTTGTAGCTTTCAGCTTTGACCTGTAGGCTGGGATAAAGTGGATTAAACAGTGATCAGAATGTCCTAGAGCAGCACGAGGGACAGAGGAACAGCCTGTTTCAAGGTGGTGTAACAGTGGTTCAGAATATTATTGTCCCTGGTGGGACAATTCACATTGTAAGAACAGTATGTTTATTCTCATCATCCCTGACACACATGCTGTTTATATTTAGGCAGTTCATGGTTGAGTGCTGCTCTGTTAAAGTCCCCTAAAACTATAATCAGAGAGTCCATGTGATCACATTCTAGATTTGTGATCTGGTCAGCCAGCTGCTGAATAGCACCAGTCACAGATGCCTAAGGTGGAACGTAGACCCCAACAAACACAAAAGCTGAAATTTCCTGCGGTGAATAAAATGGTTTACAGTTCAGAATGAGAGATTCTTGGTGTAGTGCTTATATTCCACTCTGGCATCAGTACACGAGGATTAGTGAATATAGAAGCAGATACCGCCGCCTTTCGATTTCCCTGATGACTCCGTGACATGGTCTCCTCGGAACAGCTGAAAGCTGGGAAGATGCACTCTGCTGTACGGGATGGTGTCGGAGAGCTAGCTTTCTGTGAGACAGAGAGCCACTGAGTGTGCAAAGTCTCTGTTAATCCATTTCAGAAAAAGCAGCTTGTCTATCTTGTTGGGGAGATAGTGGACGTTGGCCAGGTGAATAGCTGGGAGCGCGGTGTGGAGACCCCATTGTCACAGTTTCACAAGCACTCCAGCTCGCTTGCCCCATCTGCATCTCTTCCACAGACCGCAGAGAGTTGCTCCCCTGCCAGGCAGAAGTTCTCAGAAACTGTCCAGATCTGACTGAAAAGTTGGAAAGGGGATATGTCTAATGTTTTATATTTTGACAGGGCATGCGCACCTGCAGACCACTTATGTGCATCCCTGTTTATAGTACCAAACTCAGCAGTGAAATTTAACAGGACAAGTAAAGATAAAAATCCACAATCTGTGGCCATAAGAATGACTTTTGTTATAAACTGGCATTTTATTAATAAAAATGCATGAATTTAACTTGTTGCAGCCCAGAGAGACGCTAGCCTTAGTTTAACATTCCTTCTTTTATAGAAACACTTTTGTGTAATATATTTATTAAAAAATATTACATACATTTTATTTAAAAATGTCCATTTTGGAGGATGGGTTTTAATTTTTTTTTAAGTCCACATAAAGAAAACAGCACGAACACTATGGTACATGCAAACCTTGATTTTGTACATATTTTATCCATGTGATGCATAAAAAGCATGAACAATCCTTCCTATGACAGTTTCAGTCCAGTTGGGCTTATTTTTCTCTTGTAGCAGGCCAGTTCACCTCAGATCAGAAAGGTTAAGGTTCATCAGCCTGCCAGGCCAAACCTAGGATCTGTTGGGAAGTTTTTCCTTTGAACACAGAAGTCGGGTGAGAGATGATGATTTCCAGGGGCCTGATTGCAGATCCAGAGAATCAGGGCAGCACCTGCTGCCACTGAAGTTTCAGCCATGATTGTTATCAGAGGGGTACACCACTCATTTTCAACTCCACAACACGAATTGACCGTCATTCCAAACACACTGTACAAATAGGCATTGCACACACAAACTCAGTCATACCTTAGCATAGTTTGTAGTCTTAATAAACCACTGTGTGAGTAGCTTCTGCTCCACCAGAGCACCAGACCTCCAGGATCTACCATTTTCATCCACTTGCTCATCTGCCAGAACTGTCTGATCGACAGGGTCCCAGTTAACCACAGCCTGGATGAAAAATACAAAGATTAACGCCAACAGAGTCAGAATCAAAAAGAATAGCTCAGGAAGAAGTCAGGATTTAAAAGAAGGATGAAATTTTTCCCAGGCTGTCCTATTTCATTTTACGTCATCAAAAGTTTTCATCAAAGCAGCATCTTCCTTTTCATTTGATTCGTTTTTCTTAGACTGGTGAGTCAGCAGGTTTCAATATTTTTTTAAGTGTCAAAAAAATTTACATCTAAACCAATAGTATAATTTGTTCCACAATATATTTCCTACTCTGACTTTAGTGTAAAGGCCATGCCTACCTCTTTCTGATATGCCAGTCCTGCTTCAAAGAGTTTAACAAACAGATACTGAGTCCATCTGTAGTAGTCTGGAAGACAAGTGGTGACTTCCTGTCAAGAAAATCCAGAGTCAGATGTAAAAATTAACACATCACTGAAGCTCAGAAGAGGGATCACTCTGATGAAATAATCTCACCAACCAAAGTATCACAATATATGATGCCGTTTATTTCAGTAAAATAAGCCTGAGAAAGGGCAGGCCACACAGACAGATATAAATGTATCTATCACCTAAATGCAGACATAGACAAAATTGTTGGTACCCATCCATTGAAAAAAGAAAAAACCCTAAATGGTCGCTGAAATAATTTGAAATGACAATATTAATAACCGAGGGCATCAGTTTGTTTTTAAAAGTGGTGGGAACAATAACCATAAACTTGAGTGTGATTTGACGAATGCTGGGGACATGTTATTAAACACAGTGGTCGACGGTTACATGCTCTGTCAGAGACTTCTTCATATCCACTGATACACAGACTGCATCTATAAGTTTGATAAAGATTCATGAAAAAATCTGGGTTTACTTAGTACCAGTACCCCGTGTGAAATGTCCCAAAATAGACAGTTTTTTTCCAAGATGGGTGGTTTTCTGTGATGTTTAGCACATGCGTCCAGGAGGCTTTTGCGGAAGTCCTGAAAGAATATTTGTGTGTGCCAGATTTTATTTCCTCAATGAGAGCAGGTGGCAGAGCTAGCATTTTGTATGGTTGACACTAAAAAGAAAGGGGTGCTATTGATTAAGCTACATCCACATGATTTCACCACTTCAGTATGCTGAGGTCCTGCAAAAGATTTATCCTGTAAAGTTTAGTCTTGATCTAATCATGAATGTGGATTTTAAAGCAACAAATATGTTTATGGCGAAACATCAAACTTTGGTGCGATGCTGTGGCCACGGCTTAAAACTTAACCCTTGATGGTCCCTGGGACATTTTTTTGTGCACGGAAGTATGTTTTTTTGAATAACTTTGGCTGCGCTACTGCAATTCTTTTAATTTTTTCCTGAGATGTGCGTTTTTGGAGAAGTTTACCAAAAATATCTTGTTTTTCTCTTTCTCCATTTAAAATATTGCCTATTGAACATAGTAACATAGAGTTCGACCTGTCATTTTTTTGTGCCATTGACTCCCATTCAAACAACATTTTTCAAACAGGCCTAAATATCACCATAAATATATATTTTTTTTAATTCTGTCAATGTTGCTCCAGCCAATAGAGACTCAAATTGTATTTTTTATTGTTTTCTACCAGAATGAGTGATTTCTCTATAAACGGCGGGGCACTGATGAAAGATGAATTTCAATTATTTATATTTTTGGGATCTTTTGGCCCCTGGATTGTCAATGCAATACTTATTTCACTTAAATATGGTTTTACTGTTGTTTAAAGATGTCATACATTAGTGTGCATGCATGATTTCATATTTTTTGTGAAGTTTGTTTCTAGTTTGAACCAAAAAAATCTATAATTTTCCGAAGACAAAAAACAGTACAAAATCCTAATTGACCATTGTATATGTACTTTGTGCACACGTGCATAAATTTATAACCCAAAACAATTCATAAATATTTAGAGGAAAGATGTTTCTGTGCTTTTTGGGTGGTGGGATGTAGTGGGGTAACGTGGTGGTGGGCTTCACATGCTTCAGCAGAAAACTATTATTTTTACTAAAATCTAAACATAGCTAAATAAATAAGGAAGATGCTGCAAATTTTTACAGCTACAAAGGATATGCAGTGATCAAAGCTCATGAAAGCACACCAACAAGAAAACAACAGCTAAGCTTCAAAGGTGCAACACTTTTACAAAAACAAATTCCTGCAGGACTGAATTTGTTTAGTTTAGTTACATGACTCAGATTGGGATTCTTCTCTTTCCATCTCTAGGATGACATATCACCTCAACCTAGCACAAGCCTCTGAGCGTTTTGAAGAGCTGGATGCTCAGAATGCACCATCACCCTCCAGCAATCAAAGCTTGTTGTCAGAGGATGAATATGGAAGACAAAACATTTGACATCAGCTGGGGGTCCGATCCCGAGGTTGAAGATGAAGTGGATGCATATAAAGATATGGAAATTGTGAGTGAATAGTTGAAAATCCATGAAGGATCATTATCTTCTTCTAAGAACAACATCTGGTCCGCGCTGCCCCACTAGAGCTCTTATTTTCGACACTCCAAAGCCCTAAAAATTCACCATGTGGACATAACACATAAAAAATTATTTCATTTTTCCATTTTTTGTCGTCTTTTTAGATAGGTTTATTTTATAAAACCTGGCATACAATGGGTTAAATCTAAAAAATATACAAATATTCTTTTATGTTTTGAGAGGACTGAAGCTAAGGATGAGATTTGTGCAAAAAATATGTGACTTATTAAATATTATATAACTTTATATACACCTTTTTAATCTTGGACATTTTTTGTGCTGAGAATCCCCAGTGTTGCATTTATTTGAGAGTACATTAAGGGCTAAAAGACCTAATCTTTTTCAACAGGGTTGAAAAATGTAATTGGGTAGATACAGTGGTTGACGGGTATATGCACAACGCTTATACGCACAAAACTGCTGGCCGCTTTCCTGTGTCATAGAGAATCCATACACTTATAAGCACAGCTCCGATGCTTATATGCGCAAAACATATGGAGGTATCATAAATGCATCACACTAAATCTTGCTGTAGTTACTTGACATCTCCGCTGGTGTTCTTACACATACCGTCGTTGTTTGGTGTGTGGAACTAGGCTGCTTTACGCACATGTGTCTGGCTTGGCGCATCTGCCCGAAGCTGTCAGATGGTCACCAAAAAATAATCACTGACTTCTTCAGTGTGAAATAGTGTCACATGTAACATTTGTTCCAGTTTTTAGTGCTCGATCATGAGTTCTTAATATCCGATATAGAAAACCGTTCTGTTCTGTTACTAACTGTAACTTAATCTGTGCCGTCACCGTCGCGTCCATGCATGCGCGTATCTGGCGCATCTGTGTACTTACAGTGTCATTGTGGATCCGCTCTACAAGTATAACTCGGTCTGTTTGAGAGTTTTATTCTCCTGATACATTGTAATTGCGTTATTACTTTTTCTTTCTGATCTCTCGGTGAGGCACACACTTTCTGCTCTGCTCCCACCCCCATTTTTCCCTGCTTTTGTGCGTCTCTGAGTCTCCCACCTGATGTGTCCCTGCTCCAACACAGCTGAATCAGTTAACTGAATTACCTCTTCAGCAAGTCATCAAGTTTAGCAAAGGCCTGCTAATGAGTCATTAATTTGATTCAGCTGTGTTGGAGCAGGGTTGCATCTAAAACATTCTGGACAGTAGCTCTCGAGGATCAGAGTTGGAGATGCCTGGTTTAAAGTGAAGCTATGCCCACATTTCTTGAACTAGAATACATCAATGTTCATAAACTAATAATCCCCAATGTTTGACGACTCTACTGAAATAGTTTGATGATGATCCATGAAAATATTTGTGAGGAAATGGTTCAAATACCACTCTTGTGAAATATCCAAAAATAAACTAAACAGAATACCTTTTTTGAGATGTCAGACTTCCGATGATAATTAGGACATGGGTCCAAGAAACTTTTTTGTAGGTGCTTAGAGGATACATGAGTGTATACCCAATTTCAAAACCCTCAATGAAGGCAGTGGGCGGGGCTAGTAATTTAAAGGCTTACAATTGTCAGAAAGGGGGCGTTGTTGATGCAGTTAGCCACACCTGTGTGATTTCTCTACTCAGGTATGTTTAGGTCCTTACAGAGATTCATTCTCTGAAGTTTAGTACAGATCTGAAAGTAAAATACTAGAAAACGATGGTGTTTACTGTCTTACTTTGGACTGTTGCAGTTCGGGGTGTGTGTTTAATTTGTAGTGTACACTGCAATCACTTTCTGGTTTAACATTGTTACATCACTATGTTACAAGTCAGTCGTTTTAGAGAAGCAAGAGTAGCAGTTCTTAAAAACACAGGATTCAGGTGGATTACTAAGAAATGCGTGAATTAAGCCAAAAACCACTGTGTGTTTTTTTAAAATAAAGAAATAGCATCACAAAATTGTTTTAACAACAATAAATCGTAGGTCTTAGGTGCTGAGGTGCCACTGGCTGATTTGGTTTAATTCAGAGCTGCATATGCTGAAAAGAACTTCAAGAAAGTTAGAAAGGAAATGGCGTTCCACTAAGCTAGAAGAAGTATACAGTGGGGCAAAAAAGTATTTAGTCAGCCACCAATTGTGTAAGTTCTCCCACTTAAAAAGATCAGAGAGGCCTGTAAATTTCATCATAGGTATACCTCAACTATGAGAGACAAAATGAGGAAAAAAAATCCAGAAAATCACATTGTCTGATTTTTAAAGAATTTATTTGCAAATTATGGTGGAAAATAAGTATTTGGTCAATAACAAAAGTTAATCTCAATACTTTGTTATATAGCCTTTTTTGGCAATGACAGAGGTCAAACGTTTTCTTTAAGTCTTCACAAGGTTTTCACACACTGTTGCTGGTATTTTGGCCTATTCCTCCATGCAGATCTCCTCTAGAGCAGTGATGTTTTGGGGCTGACGCTGGGCAACACGGACTTTCAACTCCCTCCAGAGATTTTCCATGGGGTTGAGATCTGGAGACTGGCTAGGCCACTCCAGGACCTTGAAATGCTTCTTACGAAGCCACTCCTTCGTTGCCCGGGCGGTGCGTTTGGGATCATTGTCATGCTGAAAGACCCAGCCACGTCTCATTTTCAATGCCCTTGCTGATGGAAGGAGGTTTTCACTCAAAATCTTACGATACATGGCCCCATTCATTCTTTCCTTTACACGGATCAGTCGTCCTGGTCCCCTTGCAGAAAAACAGCCCCAAAGCATGATGTTTCCACCCCCATGCTTTACAGTAGGTATGGTGTTCTTTGGATCCAACTCAGCATTCTTTCCCCTCCAAACACGACAAGTTGAGTTTCTACCAAAAAGTTCTATTTTGGTTTCATCTGACCATATGATGTTCTCCCAATCCTCTTCTGGATCATCCAAATGCTCTCTAGCAAACCGCAGACGGGCCTGGACGTGTCCTGGCTTCAGCAGGGGGACACGTCTGGCACTGCAGGATTTGAGTCCCTGGCGGCGTAGTGTGTTACTGATGGTAGCCTTTGTTACTTTGGTCCCAGCTCTCTGCAGGTCATTCACTAGGTCCCTCCGTGTGGTTCAGGGATTTTTGCTCACCGTTCTTGTGATCATTTTGACCCCACGGGGTGAGATCTTGCATGGAGCCCCAGATTGAGGGAGATTATCAGTGGTCTTGTATGTCTTCCATTTTCTAATAATTGCTCCCACAGTTGATTTCTTCACACCAAGCTGCTTACCTATTGCAGATTCAGTCTTCCCAGCCTGGTGAAGGTTTACAATTTTGTTTCTGGTGTCCTTTGACAGCTCTTTGGTCTTGGCCATAGTGGAGTTTGGAGCGTGACTGTTTGAGGTTGTGGACAGGTGTCTTTTATACTGATAACGAGTTCACACAGGTGCCATTAATACAGGTAACGAGTGGAGGACCGAGGAGCCTCTTAAAGAAGTTACAGGTCTGTGAAAGCCAGAAATCTTACTTGTTTGTAGGTGACCAAATACTTATTTTCCACCATAATTTGCAAATAAATTCTTTAAAAATCAAACAATGTGATTTTCTGGATTTTTTTTCCTCATTTTGTCTCTCATAGTTGAGGTATACCTATGATGAAAATTACAGGCCTCTCTGATCTTTTTAAGTGGGAGAACTTACACAATTGGTGGCTGACTAAATACTTTTTTGCCCCACTGTATTTATCTTGGAAAGATAAATATGTTCGTATACGCAAAAGAGCACTTTGCAGGGTTAGAACGGAATATTACTCATCCCTCATAGGAGAACAGGAACAACCCCAGGTTTCTGTTTA
This sequence comes from Pachypanchax playfairii, assembly GCA_006937955.1. Taxonomy (NCBI): domain Eukaryota; kingdom Metazoa; phylum Chordata; class Actinopteri; order Cyprinodontiformes; family Aplocheilidae; genus Pachypanchax; species Pachypanchax playfairii. The sequence continues at coordinate 461,440 of SSNP01000226.1, read as the reverse complement.
GTACTGTAGCCAGACTAATAAAAAACTTCAACTTCTATTGAACCATGTATACCTGTAACTCTCAGTAGTGACGACATGAAATTCTTTACTAATTAGAGAAAAAATCTATAATGACCTTCCCGCTGTTGTCTCTGGTTTGTTGTCCAAACAGCTTTAGGAGCAACTTTAGAATCTGAATTATGTTTAGACAGTTTCTGTACAGCTGAGCTTAATGAGTTAAAAGAGGGGTTGGCAACCCACGGCTCTTTCATCCTTATGTTGTGGCTCTGCATGGCTTGGAAAAAAAAATTATAAGTGTCCGATTGAAGTGTATGTTATTTGTCTCAAAAACATGTATCGTGTCTTCTTATTAAGTCAAAGTTTTTAACTTGTTTCTTCAGACCTTGTTCAATTTCGGTGATCAGCATTTGCCTTCTTAAGAGACGTTTGACAGCACTTGATGTGTCAGCAGGCAGCCGGCATGCGCGGAAAGCCCAGCAACACCAAAATTGCACAATATCTGAACAAAGTATTGTATTTGTGTTTGTTCGTTTGTTTAATTGTAGTTGTAAATTGTAAGATTATTGTGATCTCGAAATATAAAAATATAGCATCTATTCGCTACCATGAACTACGTCAAAAACAAAGACCACTCACGCCTCACAGACGGTAGCTTACAGTCCTGGGTAAAGATGAAAGTGACTTCCTATAGCCCTGATTTGCAGACACTGTGCGCAGAGTTTCAGGAGCAGAAGTCCCATTAACCAGGTAAAATTAATATTCAGGCAGTTATTTTGCAAATATTTATTTTCATTGTTCAGTGAAATAGTGCTCCACTGTATTTTTAAATTCAGGTCCGCTACACGCTCCGAAAGCCCAAAGGATGACGGCTCACGGCATTTGTGTTTGCATAATGGATAATTTAAGTTCAGCTTTTGAATTCATTTGAAACAGACCTTGAACTCTATGATTTTTATTTTTATTTCTCTTTAAAGAGGTTTTCCCACTGATTAACACAAGGTTATTGGACATGATCAATATGTCTTTAATAAATTAATATATGCCTAATGTTTTTAAGGTTGCTGTAATTAAACCTTTACTAAAGAAACCTGATCTTGAGCCAGGATCTCCAGGTAATTATCGACCTATATCTAATCTACCTTTCATCATAAAAATTCTAGAGAAGATTCTTGCAAACCAGTTATGTGATCATTTACATAGTAATTAGGCCCAAGAACCACATTCAATGCGAAGGCCTATTGTATCCTGCTGTTTATTTTTTATTTTAAATCTTCCGTAAAATGAATTGCCTTTTTGGCCCCCTGAACATGTCCAAAAAGTCAGGAAATTTTGGCTACCCCGCCCTAAAAAATCTAAACATTTGCAAATTTTTTGCTTTCGCGACGGAGCCTCCTACATACACAGCGCGTATTGTTGGGGCTCTTCCAACTGCTTTTATGTACAGTGATGAAATTTGGTAGGTTGATCGATGATAGGTAAAAAAAAAAAAGCCTCTTCGAGGTGTGGTCTAAATTTAACTCACTGTGAAACGGCTGGGAAGTAATCTCGTTGTTCAGAGTTATTACAAACTAGTATAGAATTTATGGAATTGAGAAGGTGGTGGAGTTTATTACATGGATAAAATCCCTCCAGTGGACTGTCAGATCTATCAAGAACGAGTATTGTGTCGAAGGTGGCGTGGTTTTTGATCCAGCTCATTTTCAGACTTGTGATGTCTTCAGCCTGACATTGAGGTTCTTCTGGTGATTCTAGTGAAGCTGAGGTGGATTTAATCGACCAGTATTGTTGTGTTACTTAACGTAATCCCTGGTTCTTGATAACAGAGTAAGGTGTTTCACTATGGGAATCGCCTCGGCGTGACCTACTACGGAAGCTCCAATGACAACACGTCTGTCCATGACAGACAGGTTGAGCCGTGACTGTGGCTCCATCCACCATCCTGTGTCACGGCCAACCTACCCCTTCTAACTCATTCTAAGCAGGTTTCTTACCATGCTCATGCAAGACGTGTCAGGTTCAGTGTTTGTGTGTGCTGTGTTTTTCTGTGTCGGGTGAGTTCTCTGCTTGCAGTGGGGATCTACGCTGGAGAGTGAGGCAGATTGACATCACCTGGTGGCGATCTGCACTAATGAGGAGCAGGGACTACTTAAGCCTGAGGAAGATGTTCAGTCTTCGCCTGGTTGTTGACCTGAATGGTAGCTTCCCTTGTGCCTACTCCTCGTGTATTCCTAGTGATTCCGTGTGTAGTATTTTCTGAGAGTTCTAAGTTTAGCGAGTTTTGAGATTTTTGTGTTTTTGGATTTTTGTATTTTTGGAGATCCGTCTGGATATCCTCTGTGTGACTAACCCTGCTCTCTCCAGGATTATCTCCCCTGCTCCTCACGATCTGAGGATTTCTTCGTGCCCAGTGTATGATCGCCTGGAACCACCGTCTGTCTCCCTCCAGCCTCCTCACCCGACACTGGACTCATCAACTCCCTGCACAGCACCGCACTGGACCTGCCCTCCCTCCAAGCTCAGCTTCAAACATCACTCTGTGAGTTTCCCTCTCACCAGACTTTGTTCGTCTCAAGAATCAACTTATCTGGATCTGGAACTAACCGTCTTCTCTATTACAGTGCTGAGACTTTCCCTGACGCACCGGATCACCAAGCACATTCACGCACTGTACATAGAGACTGTAAATAAACTTTTCACTTTTGCACCTGAGAGTTTGTCTGAGTCTGAGTCCTTGCAATGTGGGTCACAAAACTGACTGAGCCCGTGACAGAACAACCAGGCCAGTCTGACCCCGCGGACTCAGCCAGACAGATTTCAGTCGTCACCCCTGAGATGTTTTCTAGACACGATTCCATGTTAAACTCACTGTGTGAAAGACAGCAATATTGTCAGCAACGGTTAGAGGAGGTCACCGGACTTCTTCAGACTGTCTCTAACCAGCTGTCTGTTGTTTCCCAGCCACCTCCGCCTGTCATCGTAGCTTCCCCTGAACCAGAGACTGCAGTTCCCCTGGCGTGCGCACCAGTGCGCAACGTCTCGCTACCTAACCCGGAAGCTTATGCAGGGGAAGCAGGTAAAGGATCTGGATTCTTGTTGCAATGTTCACTAATATTTTGCCGTTCTCCTCAGTCCTTTCCAGATGACGCGTCCAAAATAGCCCACATCATCGGCTTACTGAGAGGACGCGCACTCAGATGGGCTGAGGCAAAGTACAGTTACGCAGTCATATTATGCACCCCTCTGGAGACCTTCATAAAGGACTTCGAACAAACCTTCACCTACCGTAAGTCAGAGACTGAGATCACACACATCCTCCGGCACATTAAACAAGGCAAGAAGTCAGTGGCTGATTTTGCAGTAGACTTCCGGACTGTGGCTGCAGAATCCGGCTGGAACGCACCAGCGCTCAAAGGAGCGTTTCTGGGTGCTCTAAATAAGCCGATTAGAGAGCAGTTAATTCACAGAGATGAACCCCAGTCCTTGGAGGAGCTGATCAGTCTAGCTACGAAGATTGACCACAGGATGACCGGTTATTTGTGGGACGAACACCGAGCTCGTTCTCCGCCTCGGACCAGTCTAAGGACTTCTGAGAATGCGCCCAACCTCAGAGCTGCGCCGTTTCTGACCGGAGAGGAACCGATGCAGCTGGGGAACGCTAGGCTATCTCCCATGGAACGACAGAGACGGATGAAGGCACGTGAGTGTTTATACTGTGGAACAACAGGACACTTCATCGCTGCCTGTCCGAAACGTTTAAACCGCTACAGCCGTCAGTAACTCCGAGAGGTCTGACAGTCCCGGAAAAGAAAGCCTCTCGCTTAACCTTACCCTTAACTCTGTTATATAACTCTGACTCTTTCCAGACTCAAGCTCTTGTTGACACAGGGTGTGAAAGAAACCTTTTGGACGCAGATCTCGCCAAACAGCTGCAGCTTCCGATTCATCCACTGCAATCTCCCGTCAACGTCTCCGCCTTGGATGGTCGATCCCTCACCGCCATCACCCACCGGACCAGTGACGTAGAGGTGGTAATCTCTGGTAACCATCGAGAGAAAATTCCGTTTTTGATTTTCCCCTTTACGCAGGTGCCGGTGGTGTTGGGCCATCCTTGGTTAGAGACGCACAATCCACACATCAACTGGACTGAAGGAAAGATTGACTCCTGGAGCCTTCAGTGTCTATCGCAATGTTTACATTCAGCTTTGGCTCGCTCTCCATCATCACAGACTTCTAAATCAGAGGAGATCCCGGACATCACCCGAGTCCCCCAGGAATATCACGACCTACGTCAAGTCTTCAGTAAGTCCCGTGCAATTTCGTTGCCCCCGCATAGACCTTATGACTGTGCAATTGAACTGTTTCCTGGAGCCCCCACGCCGTCCAGTCGGCTCTACAATATCTCTCGCCCTGAACGCGAGAGCATGGAGGAGTACATCAAAGAGTCACTGGAGGCAGGAATCATCGATTCCTGATCGCCGATCCACGTCTTCCCTGGGAGCAGGTTTTTTCTTTGTCGCTAAAAAGGATGGGTCCCTCAGACCCTGCATTAACTTTAGAGCTCTGAATCAGATCACTGTCAAAAATAAATATCCATTGCCTCTTTTAGCATCTGCTTTTGAATCTGTGCAGGGAGCAACGATCTTCACCAAGTTGGACTTAAGAAACGCATACCATCTCGTCCGTATCAGAGAAGGGGATGAATGGAAAACAGCCTTCAATACACCTCTTGGACATTTTGAATATTTAGTCATGCCTTTTGGACTAACTAATGCACCCGCTGTTTTTCAGGCTCTCATCAACGACGTTCTCAGAGACTTTTTGAACTCATTCGTGTTTGTGTACCTAGATGACATTTTGATTTTTTCTTCCTCAGAGGCAGAACACAGAGTCCATGTCAGACAGGTGCTTCAGCGCCTGTTAGAGAACCGACTTTTCGTTAAAGCCGAAAAGTGCGAGTTCCATGCACGGTCCGTGGGGTTCCTGGGCTTTATTTTTGAAGATGGACAGGTAAAGCCGGACCCCACCAAGGTTCAGGCTGTGGTGGACTGGCCCACCCCAACCACTCGTAAGCAGTTGCAGAGTTTCCTAGGATTTGCTAATTTCTATAGGAAATTTATCAGAAACTATAGTCAGACTGCTGCTGCACTAACCTCTTTAACATCCACTAAGACTGCCTTCAGCTGGACTCCAGACAAGAAGGGATGTGTTGGTGAATCATCTCACTTTGTTATCAAAGAACCGGGATTACGTTAAGTAACCCAACGTTCTTTTTCTAACCTCGCTCGGTGTTTCACTTTAGGAGATATGGCCTCTCCCGGATTGCATATTGGTCCCGAAGCCATACATGGCAGCAACCCAATATGGGCCTGAAGCTGGTCCTGACATCCCCACTCCCAGCACTGTGTGTGCCAGAGAAGGCTGGACCACATCCAGTCTGTAAAACCCTCCTCCGACGAAGAAAATGGAGGTGGATGGAATGCCTGAAGCTCAACCACAGAACACCTGTAGGATGACTTCATCACCTTGGGCACAAAAGCAGGGTTAGGCATCAAGCACACCTTGGAGAGCCCTGGTGCCCACCGTAAACAGGCCGGACTGATAGACAGTGTGTGTAGCTCACTTACTCTCTTGGCTGTGGACAAGGCTAAGAGCAGAGCAGGTTTCAATGAGAGAAATTTCATGCCAATACCCTCAATAGGTTCAAAAGGGTGATGGAAAAGGGCTTCCAGCACCAGGGTGAGGTCCCATAATGGCACCAGAGGCCTACTAAGTTGCAGTTTACGCCGCGCCCCCTTCATGAAACAGCACACCAGGGGCTGCTGCCCTACAGATTTGTCACCAAATCCAACATGACAAACTGAGATAGCAGCTAAATAGACCTTAATGGTTGAAAAGGCTCTGCCCTTTTCTAACAGGCTCTGTAGAAAACAGAGCACCTCTGCCATCGAACACTGAAAGGGAATGACCTGTCTTTTATCACACCATTCCTCAAAAACCCGCCATTTACCACTGTAAAGAGAGCGAGTAGAAGAAGCCCTTGCGTTCTGTATGGTGTCGATGACCTCTGGAGGGAGACCTGTCGCATTTAAATTCCACCTCAAATAGCATTTAAATTTCTGTGATAACAGGTCCCGTCTGACTGGGAGGGGCCATGGGTCGGCTGCTAAGATTTCTACTGTCTCTGCCACCCAAGGCTTGGATGGCCACCAGGACTAGGGACAGTCCCTTATCCCTCACTCTGGTTAGAGTGGGGGATATCAGGCTGAGTGGTAGGAATGCGTAGAGCAGCACGTCTGGCCACTGATGTGCTAGGGCATCCATACCTAGCAGAGCATCCGTTTCTAACAGGGAGTAGAACAGTGGACACTGAGCGTTTTCGCATGAGGTGAAGAGATCTACGGTGGCTCGGCCGTACCTCTGCCAGATCTGCTCCACCACCTTAGAGTGGAATTTCCACTCTCCATACAGGGGGTTTCCCTGGACAAGAGATCCGCCCCCCTGTTCAGAACACCCGGGACGTGGGTTGCTCGGATTGAAAGAGCTGCCCAACAAGATTATTTCCCTGGCCAGCCTGTGCAGCTGCAAGGAGCGGGTCCCCCCCCTGGCGGTTTATGTAAGCTACTACAGTGGAATTGTCCATCTTCACTAACACATGACAGTCCTGCAGATAGGGCAGGAAGTATTTTAGAGCTAGGAAGACTGCTTGGAGTTCCAGAAAATTTATGTGAGGCAGTGTCATCTCCCGAGACCACATACTGTTCACAGTTCTGCCCATCACCGTGGCGCCCCAGCCTGTCAAGGAGGCGTCCATTGTCATGGTAACCCTGGATGTTACGGCGCCCAGTGACACACCCACCGAGAAAAGCGCGAAGTCTCTCCACGGCCGAAGAGCCCTCACGCATGCCGGTGAGATTTATACCTTGTGGTAAAGGTGACGAGCAGAGTTTCAGTGAGGCGACCCACCTCTGAAAATCCCTCATCATCAGAAGCCCGAGCTGCACCACTGAAATGACCGAGGCCATGAGACCGAGGAGGCGCAGACACAGCCTGAATGAGACCACATTCAGACACACTGAGTGAACAAAGAGATTCTCCTCTCTGATAACGTGACACGATACGAGAGGGAATTTAGCTCTGCCTAGTCCCCACACATTGTGTGGGGACTAGGCAGCTCTTGGGCCAGTTTATTCTGAACCCAAGGCTGATCAGGTGACTCAACACCATCTGACAGTCGCTGTTTGCCTGCTCCCGGGAACGGGAGCAGATCCAATAATTGTCTATATACGAAAATATTCTGATACTGCGCGCCTTTAGAGGGGATAGCGCTGCCTCCACACATTTGCTGAAATCCTTGGTGCTAACAACAGACCAAATGGGATGGTTAGATACTCGTAGGCTTTGCCCTGATATGCAAACCTGAGAAACTTCCTGTGTGGGGGGGAAGATCGCTATGTGAAAATAAGCATCGGAGAGGTCGATTGTGACAAACCAATCTCCCCGACGGATGGATCGGCACAACACTTTGTGCATGAGCATTCTGAAAGTGTACTTGCGTAAGTATGTGTTCAGTACACGCAGATCCAGAATGGGACGGAGTGACATCCCATCTTTCTTTGGAATGAGGAAGAAGCGTGCATGAGCATTCTGAAAGTGTACTTGCGTAAGTGTGTGTTCAGTACACGCAGATCCAGAATGGGACGGAGTGACGTCCCATCTTTCTTTGGAATGAGGAAGTACACGCAGATCCAGAATGGGACGGAGTGACGTCCCATCTTTCTTTGGAATGAAAACCCCGCCTTACCTCGTGGTCTGGGACAACCCTGATCGCCTGTTTGATTAAAAGGGATGAAATCTCATCCTCCAGGACATGTGCTGAGTCTGAGAGGGCTGCTGAAACCAATATGCCATTGAACCGGGGTGGTTTCGCGGCGAATTGCAGCCTGTAGCCCCGGAAAAAAGTGGTCTGAACCCATGGCGGAACGGCGCATGCGCGCCATTCCTCCAGGTGAGCGGCGAGGGAATCCCCATGTGACATCACCCCAACCCTTTCTGAGGCTGATCCTGCCTCGAGAAGGGTACGGGTGCCCCCCTGAAGACAAATTGGAGCCTGGCAGGGCTTCATCATTTAGTTTATTTTTTGTGGTTTTTTGAGGGGGCTTTCTGCCCTTGGCAATAAGCCTGGCTGCAGAAAAGTGTCTTTTATTTGTAGATTTTCCCTCTGAATCAAGTAATTGTTGGGGCTCCTGTGAGTGCTTGGTGACACTAACAAGGTGCTGTTTTGTGCTTGAAAACTTACAGCTTTGAGACAATCTGTGCCTCGCCCCATTTGTGCTTCTCTCAGAACATGAGAAGGAAAAAAAAAACGTACCTCTGTTGAACTCTGAACTGTCAGAGGTTCTGAACACTCCAGCCTTCTCCTTTTTGGTGCAGGAGGAAGCAGAAAAGGGGGGTTAGGTTGCCTGCTTCTTTTTCTGCTCGCCGGGGTGGGAGGGGCGGCTCTTGGCGGTAAGAGTGATTTCCCCACTGTCTCGGGTTTTCAGGTCTCTGTTGACCCAGCTGGCTAGATGACTGCCTCTGGCCCTCGGCCCCACCTTGATGACCTCTGACCGCTGCAGCAGCTGCTGCGAAGCCTGGTCTGGGTGTCTGAGCAGGATGAGTGTTTGGCTTTTGAGGCAGACACAAATTAAAAGCCTCCCTTTCCTGTTTCCTGAGGGTGCTGGTCTCCCTCATCTTCTCCAGGGCAGGGTCAAAGAGGCCTTTGGAGGGGTCATAGGGGGCGTCCATGATGTCCACCTTCTGTGAGTCCCCCAGACAGATTTAGCCACAGAGCTCTCTCTCCTGAAATGGCTAAACCCATCACCCGACCACACCCGTGAACTGCTCCCCTGGAGGACCGAAGGATGAGGTCGTTCACCACACATATTTCATCCCACAGGACAGGGTTAGGTGACCCTGAGTCCAGCTGTCCCCCCATCTCCTCCAGGATCTCAGCTTAATAAGCTGCCAACAGTGTGACTGCGTTGAGAGAACACACTGACTGACCAGCATATTTGTACATACGCTGGTAAATAGATGCAGTGACACAATCTATTTTAGCAGAAAGAGAGATAGTGGATGAAGCTGAAACAGACCTGCGGTTAGGGTGGAGGTGGTAAACCACTGAAGGCTCCGCAGCTGGGGGTTCGGCCAGCCCCAGCTCACCCATGCCATAAACTTCTAGCTTTGAGCAGCCCTTGGCTGGGAGCTTGCTCCTGAACGGGCTAGACTAGAAGCGGCTAGCCTCCTTCGTGCATGCAGGAACGGCAGGCAGACGCTGCTTCGAAGGTGGTAGAGCTGGTGGCAACCTCTTGCAGTCGTCGAGATCCCTTTTGGTTCCTTCTGCTTCCTGCGCCGTCGGCTACGGTATTCCCAGATTCGTAGCAGCACGCCTGCAGACCTCAAACAGGTCACTATCTACCGGGGAGGTCGCTCCAGCACCGCTAGGAGGCCTCGAGACCGGCGCTGGAAAGGCAGAGTTGTCATCATCTTCCTCCAAGACATCCATGTCGAGGAGGTCAGAGTTGGCATCGTCCTCCGCCGCTTCGATGCCCATGAGCTCCCCGCTACCCGTAAGCTCTTCAAACAGCATGAAGGTCAGCTCGTCACGACATGTTAGCTGAGCACAAATAGCTACGCTAGCAAGTTAATGCGTACGAAGAATCTTCGCTCGCCTTGACGCATTAGCTTGCTTTGCAACTCGTAGCTAAGAGCTAATCACAGCTGGCCTTTACGCGGACGCTGTTTTAGTTGGGATAACACTTGTGTAAGTGCTAACTTGGCACGATCCCGAACTGGGCCCGGATACCTGCGTTCGGCGGCGTACACCTTGAGGGTCTGGGAACTGTTAAGCAGATGTCCAAGCTAGCCTGGATGCGCTGAGGGAGCTTGTAGCTTCTCACGGGAAGAAAGCGAGAATGAGTTAGAAGGGGTAAGTTGGCCGTGACACAGGATGGTGGGTGGAGCCACAGTCACGGCACAACCTGTCTGTCATGAACAGACGTGATGTCATTGGAGCTTCCGTAGTAGGTCATGCCGAGGCGATTCCCATAGTGAAACACCGAGCAAAGTTAGAAAAAGAACTCCTGTTAGGATCTACTGAAGGCAGCAGGGAGCACAATAAAGAACGATTCACCGCATAAAACACACCGTAAGTGTTCATAAACAAAGGAATGGCCGTTGGGGGAGGGTCGCGCAGTCACACATGCACAGTATCTGAATCAGAAATTTGCTGCTTTTTCTTATATTTATTCAAATGTTGAAATTGTCTATAAATGACTCTTTTTAAACATAAAATAAACTATCAAAAGTACTTTTTAAATGTTTTTTTCCTTTTTCATAGTATTAAAACATGGTTCAGATGTTGCATGAATCATTGAAACATGAAATATTTACATCAAAGTCACTGATCTGCTTGAAAAACCTCTTTACACAAAACACTCGGCTTTTAGTCCTGAAACGTGTGGATTTTCATGGAAGTTAGTCTTTTATACTGTAGATTGCTAAATAACAGAAAGAGGTAGAAACATTTTTTTTTTTTTTGCTTTTGAAAGAAAAAAGACTAAATTTTGTGATGATTGTTTCAGAATTCACATATTCATAGGAGAAAATATTCTGTGGGCCTTCAAATAATCTGTAAAAATGCTAAATATCTCTGGCACTGAGGGGGATATGAAATCTGAAAGTCGCTGGCATTGAATGAGTTAACAGGAAGTCGGCCATCTTGGAAAAACTGTGTGATTTTGGCATTTTAAAACCTCCTATTTGAGCGAACTCCTCCTACAGTTTTTTATGTATCCACACCAAACTTGCTTAGTACAGTCTCAAGGCATGGGAGATCAGAAGTTATCCACAGGTTTCTAAACAGAGCTTTAGCTTTGGCGTGGCTTCACCTCAAACTTGGCCTTTAAGCCAAAAGAAAAATCTAAAGAAAAACTCTTATAACTTAATGAATATTTCTCTGATCTAAATGAAAATGTGCATGGATGATCACAGTGGGATCCTGAACAGAACTATGTATTGAAATTTTGAGATAACTTTAGCCCCACCCACTGACAACAGGAAGTCTGATGTTTTACTCATTGGGGTCATACTCTGGCCTCCATCAACAAATCTACAACGACTAGGCTCAGGAAGCAGCCAATGAGTAGATCTAACATGGTTTAAAATTTTAGGGCGTTAGCATTTAAGGCATCACCACAGCGCCACTTCACAGTTTGACGTCTTGCCATCAGCAGATTTCTTACTGTAAAATCACTATGCATGATCAGATCAGGAGAAAACTAGATAGGAGGAATCTTTGTAAGGACCTTAAAGTGCAACTTATCCCCAAATCAACTTTTTTTGCCGATAAACTCTATTAATGAGTGTGTAAAAGTCCTGCCTACATTTCTGGTCTTGCTTTTAGAATTTTTGCACATTTTTATATAACTATTCATTTTATACCAAAAACCATTAGTGGAGCTCCCTTTTCACGTTAAAACGTGACACTGCACTTGAATTTGAATGATGCATTGCTATTGGCTAACCTTATTTTCTTTAAACGTGACATCAGGATTCTGCCGCTGCTGAATATAAAAAGAGCAGCGTCTCCTCCACACCTCCGCAGAGAGTTGGAGTTTGAATAGCGAGTAATTACAGAGAAGATGTCCCGTCTGCAGCAGTTGCAGTAATGTTGACACAAAGACGATTGGCACAATGCTCCGTGTGACAAAAAAATGTTCACGCTGTGAGTCGTCCAGGCAGCCCATGGTGAATAGCATCCCAGCAGAAAACCTCCAGCTCTGTGCTGCAGTCCATTTCACTGGCTCCTCATTTAGTCAGATTTCCAAGGTAAAGCAAAACATTTATAACGTTAATTCCAGACTGTAAGCCGCGACTCTTTTCTCACACTTTGAACCCTGCGGTTAATAGTCCGGTGTGGCATGTCAGCAGTTTTTTACTAGCCACCTAGGGGCATTCAATATGATGCAACTGCGTGACTGCATGTAAATCCTGGCTGCAAATATTTACATTAATCGTAATCAGCGCCAGGGTTCATTATCAAATCAATGAAGAGTCAGCCCCCCTGACTTCTTTTGTTTACAGCCTTTGTTTTGGAAAAACAGCAGTCATTCACATTCCACGGTTTAACTGATCCTGTCTGACTATCCAGTCTGTTTTATTTCCAGTCTTCATTTGCGCTCATCATATAAACGGCTGCATTGTGGTGATTGCCAAAAGCTGCTGTTCTGTTCAACAAAACCGGGTCCTGTAGGCTTAAACCAAACCATATACAGTACCACTATCACATCTCCCGCTCTCTTTTTTTCCTTCTCTCTCACACACATCCACCTCCAGGCATTTACCTGAATACCCTCTCTTACACCCGCAGACATCAGTGCAGACTCCGTGATAATGTGAAGCAGTAACCATCAAAGCAGAGTCGTTACTTTACAAAAAACATATGTGAATTTTGCAAGCGTAAAAAGAAAACCATACCTGTTATAACATTTGTTGCGATCAAAAGAAAAAAAGTCGGAAAAGTAAAATGAGTTGAAATGCCGCAACGAAAACAAGCAGTTTACGTAAACAACTGAATCAAAATGTCTCAAAAAATAACTAAGCACTGAGCGAAAAAGAAGCAGTTAAACCAGTTTTCTGCATTGAGGCTGTCGATTGGTGGGGAAATAATCTGGAAGGGGGTAAGTTGCACTTTAACATACCTGAGTGGAAAAATCGTGTGGGTGTGGCAAATTGCATCAACAGCGCCCCCTTTCTCCCCATTTTTAGCCTTTAAATTGCAAGCCCCGCTCACTGCTTTTATTGATAGTCATGAAATTTGGTACACTCATGTATAATCTCAGAACCTACATAAAAGTCTCTTGGACCCACAGGAAGTCAGCCATCTTGAAAAAACTGTCTATTTGTGAATATTTCACACCTGTGGGATTTGAACCATCTACTCTAACATACAGTACTTTCATGGATCACCATGAAACCTTGTCAGTAGAGTCTTTAGGCATGTAGGATTATGTCATTAAAAAGGATTTATTCTAGTTTAAGATTTGTGGACGTGGCTTCACTTTAAACTTTGCCTTTAAACTAAGCAAAAAAAGCAGGCTGATTCTGCTCTTGCCCTTGTCGAGGACAGTCGCATTTCTCAGCTACTCCCTTATCTTCTTCAACCGCCCCCCCGTTCCTGCTTTTGTCTTATCTCTTTGTCTCTGTGCCTTCTGTACTGGCTACTACGAACGGGAAATTTATGAAAATGGATCTGGTTTCGTGGTCACTCAGCGCACTGGACAAAGTTTTTTCAAACTTAAGGCTGAAAAATGGGGAGCAGTCTTGCCCGGAATCGACACAGCCGGCTGGGTTTACCATGGATTCCTGGGGCGAGTGGAAGATGGTATGCCTGTCTGGAGGTCGAAGATGTGGAGGATGTTTACATATTTGGTCTACCTGCTGATCAGCGCTGGTGGTTACCTGATGTATCAACAAATTCTAAAGTTATGGATTGGATGGGCTGCTATTGGAAACACTTGGACTAAAAGATTCGGAGATCTGGATTGCAAACTGGATGCGGTCTCGGAGCAGTACCGCGAGCACCTGGCTGTGATTCTCGAATAGGGTGCTGGAGCTGAACAGTAAACTGGCTGCGCTGCTGGATCTAAATGGAAGGAGTGGCACAACCTTGGAGAAGTTTCGGCTCGGTGTGGAGAAGTGATTGATTGATTATTGGCGGCATTACTAAGCAATCTGGCAAAAATTCGGCTGTTTTGGACCTTTCCACAAAAGTGCACCATATGGACAATAGGAGCTGCTGAAATTCTTCGGCTTCAATCTAATCACTTTTATTCTTGTTTCGGCTAGTCTCAAGGCCAATGCACTAAATTCCCCTTGAGCAGCGAGTGCTGAGGTGCACAGTCCCCCCCTTCCCTCGTCCACTGGAGGCCACCAGACTGTAGAGAGACATAACATCTGAGTTGTCCCAGCGACGGTGTCCTTGATAACGCTCCACCACACTACACAATACTGATTTGCACACACACACCCACTAAAGGTCCTCGAGATGTCTTGTGAGTTGTCCCCCGCTACGGCTTTTATTTTTTTATTTAAATATGGCTCTAACTTTTCAGGCGTAGCCACAGCAGCTCATCAGACTTTGATGTCTCGCCCTGAACACTTGAAACTGTAATATGCTCACTTGAGCAGAGTTTCCCTGGCGTTTTGGGGGCTACTAAGAGAAAAGGGAGGCGCTCCAGCGAGGCGGTGGCTGCAGGGCCAGAGAGGCACCAAGGTGCAAGGGCCGCTCATCATCGCATTTCAGTCAGGATTTAGAGCTCATCATAGCACTGAAACAGTACTGGTGAAAGTTTCTAATGACACGTTCATGGCCTCACACAGTGGACTTGTGTCTGTACCTGTCCTGTTAGATCTCTGTGCTGCGTTTCATACTATAGATCATAAGATCCTATTGAAGAGGCTTGAATATGGGATGATGGATGGATGGACGGACGGACGGACGGACGGACGGAAGGATGGACGGACGGACGGACAGCGGACGGACTGCAAGAGTACTAACAAGTTTATTAATGTTTGTATTATTTGAGTAATGTAATGGTTTACACTATTTTTATCAGTTCTTACTCTGTCCCAGTTAAAGCACAGCCCAAGGTCATCCAGCTGCTTCCTCATGGATTCAATGTTACTGCAGAGATGAGAAAGTAGCAAAATAAGAGAATAATTATACACAATTTAAAAAAAAAAAAATTCTATATGTTCTGAGATCACTTGCCTTGTGGTCCACTCTTCTGGATCAAGGCCTCTTTCTATGGCTGCATTCTCAGCAGGAAGTCCAAAAGCATCCCAGCCCATTGGATTCAGTACCTGTAGGTACACAATGAACAGTGGTGCAGAAAACAACCAAAGATTAACTCAATTATGAGACTCAAAATAGATTTTTGAAAAAATGTTTTTTACAGTTTGCTTTGT
This sequence comes from Pachypanchax playfairii, assembly GCA_006937955.1. NCBI lineage: Eukaryota > Metazoa > Chordata > Actinopteri > Cyprinodontiformes > Aplocheilidae > Pachypanchax > Pachypanchax playfairii. Next base: position 446,431 of record SSNP01000226.1, on the reverse strand, counting down.
TTTGAATTTGTGTAGGGTCCCTGTACATTCAGGAAGTTCGTTTTTCCGTTTGAAATGAAAGATGGAAAAAACAAAAACACTGTCATTTTGTTTTTCTTTATTTTTGGTTTCAAACAGAAAAACGGAACCGTTATCTGAATCAGTGTATGGTTCGTTCTTTGGTTTTTCCATTTCAAAATAAAATCCGAAAAAACAAATAATCAGTTCGTTTTTTTGTTATTTTGTTTTAAAACTTATTTTGAAAAACAAAAAGTAGAGAAAGAAAAAAAGCTTAATTTTTCCCAATTTGCAGGCTAAAACAAAAAAAGCTTTGTCCCCATCGGCGAAACTGGAAATCATAGACTTCTGCGTTACCAAAAATTAAAAGCCAGTTTGCAGCGCCTGTTGCAACTTCACTGAAAGACAGAGTTCATTTTATCGTTACGTAGAAACATGTTCCCGGTGCTTTTGTGTTTAACAGAGTGCCAATCAGTGTGTAGTTTAAACCGGTTGAAGTGTTGTGGGTTGTCAGTGGGGAAAAACCAAACAGCGGTTCACCCCTCTGCGTCTTCCATGAATTTCTGTGGCTAAACACCGTTAGACATTATCTCGCTTATACCATGGCCACTTACAAAAGAAATAAATATTAAATTAGTTATTAATATGTTAATGTTGTTTATTGCCGTTAAAGTTTTTCACAAGAAGCGTCTGAGCTGACTATTATCAGTCATTGTAACGCCATAGTAAGAGGCCTAAAGGCCAGTCGAAATAACTGTTAACGTATGTTCTGAATTTCTGTTGACACGGTTGTTCAGGTGTAAAGACTAACCCCTGCTTTCCACTGGTGAGCAGCACGCAACGTTAGTAACGCGTAATACGTGGCTGATAGCCTCCAAAAAAGTCAATCAGATGCGTTCCACTGCGCAGGCAGCAGCACACATGAGACGCGTCCCAGAAGTGTAGTGTCGTGAGCATTATGCAGCAGTTCTTTTTTTTATGGTGCGTTCACACCGCCAAACGCATCCAGGCAGAAGGGCAGCTAGATTACATGTAAAGTCTATGTTACTAAGCAGCAGGTGGACACCAAGCTGCCACACAGCTCGAAGCGCACGTCAGCGCGTCCACGCAGCAGCAGTTTGAACTTAGGAAAATTGAACTTTGGCGCAGCAGACACGGGGCAGCAGCCAATCAGCGACTCTTTTCACTGATCACGTCATCAAAGCCTAGATCTGCCAGTAATTCCAATTAATTTCAAAATGGAAGAGAAACTGATAATCTCAATCTGTAACCACCGAGAACTATATGACCTGTCTTCGTCTTTTTATAAGGACAGGAAGATATCGGACTTTGTCTGGAGGAAGATATCAGAGGATATTGGAGTGCCAGGTAAACAGTTTAATACTTTATTTTATTAAACTCAGATAGTCTCAATGGGGTGTATCCACAACCTCTCGACATGATCCTTCATGTTGTAAATAACTATAGCAACAGAGAAATCCCTCGCCCGCCCGTGACATACTGAAGTGATGGGCAGACGCAGACTGTGAAAGCAGCTGCGTTTTTATTTAAAGCAGCAACTTTTGTCTGTTTGAGCGTTTTGCTGCCTGGACACGTTGGGTGGTGTGAACGCCCATTACATGGTGTGCTTCTAAAACCCGTCAAGTTCAGCAGTTTAGTTTGGACAGGAAATCACGTGTCCATACTCAGAAGTTTCAAAATAAAAGGTCTGCAAGACTACGAGAAAGTATAGTACCTGTGTTGGGTTTGTAGTAGGTGGTGTGAAAATAAGCAACATTCCTTCTGGATAAATGTTGTTGTCTTTTTCCCTGCTTGTTGTTGTGAGTACTGACGAAATCACACATTTTTGCTATTCTCATGAGATTTCCTGTTCTTCCATGACCAGCTGGATGTGACGCTACATGAGTGATTTACAAGCGTGAAGCGCTCCCGGTAGAAAGGGATGCGCTGCAGATTGCGTGAGCAAACCGTTGCACGCTGCTGACACATCCAGTGGAAAGGAGCCTTAAGACACTTAACGGTCACAATGATAGTTTGTTTAACCTGCTCAAGATCATCTAAAGACACACCGATGGCGTCCCAGTCTACAGGGTGGGCCATTTATATGGATACACCTTAATAAAATGGAAAAGGTTGGTGATATTAACGTCCTTTTTGAGGCACATTAGTATATGTGGGGGGGGGGATCCAACTTTTGTTTTTTCAATAGGAAGAGGGTCATGTGACACATCAAACTTATTGGTAATTGGAAAACAATGGTGTGCTTGGTGTTCATACACATTTCAGGACTTTAAGGTTATTTCTTGAGTGTTAACCAGTAATATGAAACATTTTATATCTAAAAAATGTCAGGAAACACTTATTAACAGACCTTCCAATCTGTCTGCTTTAAAATTCAGGTGGTTCTGGCTCCTTCCATCATGTTTTCACCCCCACTATGAAGGTAAGGACACCTGTGGAGTGAAAATATTCAACAGAAACCTCAGGAAAAAATGTTTTTTAATGGAAGTGACTATTTAATGTAACTTTATTCTTTCATGAGTTATTTACAAATTTCTCTTTGTTCACAGGCATTGGCATGTCGAAGAGGTTAACACGTGAGGAGCCGATCGAAATTGTGTTGATATCTGGTGAACGCAGGGTCATTGCAGCAGATTTCAATGCAAGACACCCTACGAGATCACCCATCTCCCATGCTACAGTTAGCAAACTGCTTGCTAAGTTTCGTGAAACTGGTTCAGTGTTGGATTTGCCAAAATGTGGACACATGAAACCTGTCACTAATGAAGAAACATCAGTGGCTGTCCTAGCTTCATTCAGCAAGAGCCCACAGAGTAGCACTCGCCACATGTCACTGGAGAGTGGCATTAGTCGAACAACCCTTCGGCAAATATTAGCTACTCACAGATGGCACCCTTACAAACTCCAGCTACTGCAGCATCTCAATGAAGATGACCCAGATCTGCGCACAGAATTTGCAGAATAGGCAAAACAAAAATTTGAACAGGACCCTCAGTTCACGCAGAAGATTTTGTTCAATGATGAGGCAAACTTTTATGTGAATGGTAAAGTTAACAAACAAAACCACCGCTATTGGTCTGACACTAACCCACAAAGGGGATTGGTCGTCATGGGCCAATTGAATGGCCCCCAAGCTCTCCTAATCTTACCCTCTTAGACTTTTATCTTTGGGGTCATCTGAAGGCAATTGTCTATGGCAGGGGTGTCCAACTCCAGGCCTCAAGGGCCAATATCCAACATATTTTAGATGCTCCTCTGCTTCAACACACCTGATGCAGATGAATGGGTCGTTAACAGGCTTCAACTGGACTTGCTAAGATGTTGCAGATTGGAATCAGGTGTGTTGAAGCAGGAAAACATCTAAAACATGCAGGATAGTGGCTCTCGAGGCCTGACTTTGGGCACCCCTAGTCTATGGTGTGAAGATACGAGATGTGCAGCACCTTAAACTACGGCTACTGGAAGCCTGTGCTGGCATTTCTTCTGCAGTGTTGCTATCAGTGTGTGAAGAATGGGAGAGGAGGGTTGCATTGACAATCCAACATAATGGAAAGCACATTAAACACATTTTATAAGTGGTCAGAAACTTGTAAATAACTCATGAAAGAATAAAGTTACGTTAAAACCAAGCACACCATTGTTTTTCTTGTGTTTTTCTTGCGGTGAGCGGGCGTTCTCAGTTTGCGCCCCTAGTGAATGGAACCAGCTCCCCCTGACGGTCAGACTCGCCCCATCTCTTAGTGTTTTTAAAATCCGTTTAAAGACTTACTTTTATTCTCAGGCTTTTAACTCTGTTGGGGCAGTCTTACCCCTTGCTGAGCTTATTTTAGTGTTTTTATGTTTGTTTTTATAGTATGTTTATTTTTATTTCTGTATATGTTGTTTTTATTTGTGTACAGATCTTTGGTCTGCGTCACTGCAGTTTGTGCTTTATAAATAAATTGATGATGATGATGAAATTACCAATAAAGTTTGATGTGTCACATGACCCTCTTCCGATTGAAAAAACAAAAGTTGGATCCAAGATGGCCGCTTTCAAAATGGCAACCATGGTCACCACCCATCTTGAAAAGTTTGCCACCTCACATATACTAATGTGCCACAAACAGGACGTTAATACTACCAACTATTCCCATTTTATTAAGGTGTATCCATATAAATGGCCCACCCTGGGCATGAGTGTGTCAAAGGTGTGTCTTTCATTCAGTGCACACTCCCGACACAGGAGATACAAATTCTGGCAGGGATAATCAGATTGGCACAACACTGGCACTTCCACTGTTACAACAAATTAAAACAAATACAGAATTTTGCATTTTAGGTTCATGTAAAAATCCCTCACTGTGGTTTTTGTATTTGTTAAATATTACGTTTTTACTTTTGGCTTTCAAAAACTGAAATACCATAAAACTACATGGTTTATTGTTTATTTGGATTTTATTCTGAAATGGAAAAACCAAAGAACGAAAAATTCATGGATTGTTTTACTTTTATTTCATTTTAGAATTTATTGATTTATTCTGTTTCCTAAACTGTAGCAACTGTCTTAAAGACGATCATATGTTGCTCCCTGCTGAGATTTCAGCTACACTTTACATTGTGGTTTATTTGTGCATCCTTTCTCCAGCTGCAACATTATGTGAAACAAGCCAATGAGCAACATCAGTCTCATAATAAAAGATGAGGTTTTTGCCAGCAAACATTAATGATTTGCAGTATTGTAAATACATTTTCACAAATAATTTCAACTCCATATTTATTATTTATGTCTTCTCTTCCTCTTCATCCATGTGCACCTCCATTTTATAGCTCCCCTCCTGGACAGTCACTCAAGAAGTCTCCTTCATTCATCTATCAGGCTCGTCTCCTGAATTTCTTTCTGCTTGCTGAGAGAGAAATGAGATGAAAACTCAGGAGGAAAGGGGAGCGCAAGTAAAGTGGAGGAGCGGCAGAGTGGTGAGGAGACGAAGGCTGAAGATGATCACTGTGCAGACTTTAACGGGTCTGATGTTTCATGATGAATTGGTATCCTTGGTAACTGCAGAGGCCTCATTTAAAAAAAAAAAAACAAGTGCTGGATGGCAAAAGGCTAAAAGAGGACAGGCTCGCCCTGCTTTGAGGCCACAGACAACGAAATAAAGATGTGTATGTCATTATAATATGACAATGTGTTTTTTATTAGGCCCGAGCACCAAAGGTGGTGCGAAGGCCCATTGTTTTCTCGCTCTTTTTTCTTTATTCTTCTGACTAAAGAATTGCATTTTTGGGGACTTTAACATATCCAAAAACTCATGCATTTTTGCATACCCCCCAAAGGGGATGTGAAAATTTACATATTTTATAGGGATCAGAAAGAGGCGGAACAAATTGGCTCAACGGCACCACCAACTGAGGGAGTCCCGCCAACCACATTCATGTAGAGCTATGAAACCTAGGGGCATGATAGAACATGGTATTAGTAACAAAAAACACTCTTGGAGGTATGGCGATAAAGGACAGGAAGTTGGCCATCTTGGAAAAACTGATATTTTTGGATGTTTTCACACCTAATATTAGAATGAACACCTCCCACAAATGTTAATGTGTCAACACCAGATTTGGTCAATACAGTTTCAAGGCAGGGGAATTAAAAGTTATCAAAAGACTTTCCAAAAGTGTTATGGTGTGGACGTGGCTTTGAATTCTTGCTATTTGAAGATAAACTGTAATAACTCACAAAAATGACAGGATCTACACCAAATTTGTTGTGAATGATTGTGGTTGGTTCTTAATTCAAGCTGTATGTTCAGATTTTGAGACAACTTTAGTCCCATCCACTAAGAAGCAGTAATAACATGTTTTAGTCTTTGAGGTATCTTTGAGGTACATCTGGTATGCTTAACCTGATTAACTTCAAGTTGGTTCTGTAATGATCATACTAAGGCCAGACCCAAGAGCTGAAACTCATGTTATGAAACACATGTTATATGAAAAAGGTGTTTTTTTTACAAAGTGAGGAATATGTACACAAGCACTGTTGTTGAGAGCAATGGCAAAACAATCTGTAACAAAGATGAGAGGGCGATCAGTTTCAAAACGATGAACCAGGGATAATGTTGAACTGAGGAGAGGGCTTATGTGATCCACATTTTCAAGAACAGACTAGGAGGTAGGAGCCTGAGCAAGCCATACTAAGGAGCAAGATGGAGAGGCAGGTACTGGGGCAGGCGAGTGAGACTGAGAGCAGGCAGGGCTTGAGAGAGCAGAGTGATGGTGGTTAGATGACGAGAAGTTCCAGCAGACACAAACACAGTTTGGGTTATCAAGACTTGAAGATCAGTGGCGTGGTGGCAAAATCCAGTGAGGTATAAACCTATGGAAGCATTTATTTCTCATATTTCAAATGAAAATTCATCAACAAAAATGATTTTTCCTTTTCCCAACACCACTGCATTTACTGAATCATAAATCAAATAATTATTCAATCATACAGTTTTTTCATTTTCTTATTTATTGTGAATAATTTCATTTTACTTAAAATGAAAAAGAAAATTTCAAGAAATCGTCTAGCAAAAAGTTACCAAAATTCAATTGTCAAATAAAAATGAAAATGCATTAGCAGAAATGCTTTTTCATTTTCAGAATAAAACTGAATCTGTGTATCATTTGTCCTACCTATTTTCAATTGATAAACAAAAATCAACAAATGGAAATCTGATTGGTTTTTTTTGTTATTTGATTTTGAATCAGAAACAAAAAATGAAAATTGTCTTGTTTTCCATATTTTAAAATTTCGCTTTGGATCAAAAATACAAAATTGTAAAGGGTCCGCACAACAGAATCTGTTTTTAATATTTAATTGCTGGGTTGTGCCTCACCCGGAAGTTGTTCTGCGAACAAATAGGCAAGCTTTTGTGGTACCCCATAGCTATAAACACTAGATACCTAGTCCTTGCTGTTGGCCAATGAACGTCCGAAAACGGCGGCCATCTTGCTGCAGGGAACTGTCTCACTCATCCCACTGTGTTTATGCTGCATGAACTTTTTAAATAACTGTAACTTGCTCAAACTCACACCGATTTTCAGATGGTTTTTACAAACGTCAGAAATGTACTTATGACACTACATAATTTGAATAATTATATAGCATTAATATTACAAATATTTATTACCAGAGCTTCTAGAGCAGAATTATAACCAGAACTCATATGAAAATACATAGGTGCAATAAATATAAACAGGTTTTTATATATAATTAATATTTAGGTTTCCAAAACTCAGTGTACCAATATGACAGCAATACAATATTTCTATTTTTATGTGTTCAGTTTGAACATGATAGTTCCAATACATTGATATTTATATTTTGACATCATCACGTTATAATAAATGATAACTAGAAAAGTTCCTGAAGAAACTTTGAGAGGGATTGCCACTAATTGCGGGACTCTAAAACTCTCAGTCAATCAAAAAGCTGCATTAATTCCACAGCTGACAGATGTTGCAAATGTTGTGACAAAGCTAATATGGGAGTGTATTGGGGAAACGTAATGATTTCCGAGGTAATTCCATAGGGTTACAATAGGGATAGGGTTTTTAATGGATTCCGTTGCTATGGTAACCCAAAATTTAACGTACGCATGATGGTTCAGTTCCCCTGGTAAACCCAATCACTTGATGTATAGACATGTGTACCCACATCCCATATGCCGCTTTTCCACCGACAGAACACGGTGCGGCTCGGTTCACTTTAGCCCCCTGCGGATCCTTTTCCACCGCCTTTCTCGGGTCTTAACCGCGTCATTCCGCACCAACCCGGACTCTTTTTTCAGACCACCTCCTCGGTGGTCCGAAGTGGCCCAAAGCTCACACACGCCCACCTGTCTACTGATTGGTCCAGTAAACTGCTACCAGTGACACGACTACTACGTAGTGGTAGCCCCTGATTGGCCCGGATGTGTGTGGTGTCCATGTGATGTGATATAGAAGCGCTCACGCAAAAGGCTTTAAAAAAAACTCCCAGCAACCATACAAATATTTTATTTTAAAATACAATTGACTTTGGACAATGGCGAATTCCTTCACAAGAACCAAAACTCAAGCCAACAAAAATGAACCACAGACAGAGTGCAAAGTACAAAAACACACGTATATCCGCCATTGTTATTGTTGTTTCACGCGCTGTGACGTCGCGGGCAAAGACGTTTGAGCGCCACTTTTCATAGCCAGGTGGGAACGCCCCTATCCCCACTTACGTCCGCTTTATGTTTCCACCGCCTCAAGCGAGTTGATCCGCGCTATACTGTACCGCTCTCAAGCGCGCCATGCAGATTTGTCAGTGGAAAAGGGGCAATAGTGTCGGCTGTGAGCAGACCGGTTGCGTTAATGGCAAATGGCATGGCAATACGGTAATGGATTTTGTTGCCATGGTAACCCAAACTGCTTCAGAACCATGACCAAATATCTGTGTATAGCACCCCAGAGGGGTCCCAGAGGGACAAAACCATCTCTTCTCAGGACCAGTTCCTCCTTGTATATGGAAAGCTTAAAAACATGAAATGTACCAGAAATATCAGTTATTGTCAACACTTTCAGGACCTGTATTGTACATACATTAAGTAACAATTATCCTGAGTAAAATTATAGTATCTTACAGGTGACAGAGGATCCTGTGAGTTGTTGTTTGAAACAACAGTGATGTGAACATCTACATGCTGCACTAAAGTCAGACATCTTCACTGATCAATAAAGCCTGAAATGTTCTGCATCATAACACAGGATGATTTTAACAAACTAAACTGACTTTAAATAATATAACTGTATAACTCGCGCTATAGTAGCTTGACTCATAAATCAAATCAAATCATTATTAAAATCATCCAAACTGCATTAGAATTTTCTTATTCAATGTTGCTCATTCTGTTACTTAATTAAAATGATAAAGAAAAATCCATTTAAAATTTCATTTACAACACATATGAAATTGAAATTTGAAAATTAAAATGCATTAACAGAAATGCTACTTCATTTCAAGAATAAAATTGCATTTATTGACTCATAAATCAAATTAGAAATCAATCATTCAAACTGCTTTCAAATTTTCTCAGTGTTGATCATTCTGTGACTTCTATATCACTTCTATATCACATTCTGTGAAAGGACTTTGAATTTTCATTTCCATGTTTGACCTGTACAAAGTGTAACAATATTCAAACGAGTTGGCAATTCCTACTGGCGCAAGATAGTGACGTCAGCGCTTGCTACTTTCCACCCCCGCCTGGCTGCACTACACCATCAGAGTCTGACCGAGTAGTACACATTACTGTGAGGCGTGATGTTTTTAAAGAGGCCCTTCCATTAAAAATGTTTTTTCTGAGGTTTCTGTTGAATATTGTAACTCTACAGGTGTTCTTACCTTCATAGTGGGTGTGAAAACAGGTCAACAACTTCTCTTTCAGTTTTAATCTCTGAAACTATGCAGGTGGCAAAAACACTCGAGTTCTCCCATATGTTTGGTCACAACTCCTTTGTTCATTAGTATTCGGTAGCTCCCGCAGTTGAAACCATGCCTAACATGCTGCTCACTAAAAACCTGTAGCATAAGACGAAGCAAACAGGAAGACACGACGTCTGACGTTGCCATGCGCAGCGGGGCAGGAAACATTATAGTTATATACATATATATAGTTATAGTGCTCTAATAGGCTAGTTTGTCCAGCAAATTTGAATAATGAATATGAAGCAGCCTGACGGAAGGAGCCGAAACCACCCGAATTTTAACGCAGACAGATTGAAAGGTCTGTTAATAAGTGTTTCCTGACATTTTTTTTAGCTATAAAATGTTTCATATTACTGGTTAATAATTAAGAAATAACCACAAAGTCCTGAAATTTGTACAAAATGGCCTCTTTAAATCAGAGAACTATTGAGAGCAGGATGCAGGTGATCAGTTACAGGTGAGATTAAACTTTTTTCTCAGTTGTATATTTCGAATATAATGTTACTGTACGTCTGTATATCACTGAGATGTTAGCCTACTAACATTAGCCACATAGTTAGTGTCGGTGTTCATCCGGATGTAAAAGTTACTCATAGTTTCAGAAGCTTTGGTTCATTATTAGCAATTAATTGTTAAAGAAAGAAATCTGAAGGAAAAAGAAGAAAATAGGAATAAAATGAGAAGATAGCACTCAAAGGACTACAGTGAGTTTGTCTTCACTCCATAAATCTAAACGGTTTAGAGACCTACAGGAACCTCACACTCCATCTAAATGGTCCAGAGACCTTCAGGTATCTCAGAGAGACTCAGCATTTCAACTCCTATATGCAGCAAAAAATCTGTCTAGATCTTCAGTTTCTGGAAGTTACTGAAGTAAATACATTAAATAGCTACTTCTGTATTTATTTTACTGGTGTTTGTGTTCAGTAGATGACAAGTCTGAACAAGATGATGCTGGAGGGAAGATAAGATGACCAGGTTGAATCATGCTAGACATCACAGCCATCAGAGAACATGTGCAATATGATCCATATGTCCAGTTAATGTCTGGTCCTGTTGTAGAATTAGGATAGAACTTTTACATGAGCCATTCTAGCCACAAACAGCAAAGATCACCAGGAACTATGTTGTCTAAGAAGCCAAAGTTTTCAATTTTGCAGTTGAAATGTAAGACACTGTGCCTTGTGGCAAGAATTTAACTGTGTAACAGTTAAAAATAACAAAATATGTGTCTCCCAAAATGTTTCCTGAATTGCACTGGCATGGTTCTTACCTCTGCCAAGGAGGTAATGTTTTCATCGGGGTCGGTCGGCCGGTCTGTCTGTCTGTTAGCAGGATAACTCAAAAACGTATGAATGGATTTTTATATAATTTTCAGGAAAGGTAGGAAATGACTGAAGGAAAAATTGATTAGATTTTGGGGGTGATCCGGATTACCGTCTGGATCCAGGAATTTTTTTTTAAGGATACAGACATAGTACTCTCTACAAAATGTCCACTTGGTGGAGGTCTGAGCTCTCTGAGTGCTTTTCCAGTTTATATCTGCAGTTCCAACAGCTGTTTAGAGGAGGTGGTCTCCTCATACCTTTTTAAAGCCAGTTGAAGGTATTAAATCAGAATCAGGTTTATTTGGCCCAGTATGTTACTGCCTGCTCTTTTCCTGACTCTGGAGGGGTCCAGGTCCTGGATGGAGGATTGCAGGTCCCTTACAGGTTCTGTCCGTAGATCTTATACGTAGATCTTATGCGTAGTTCTCTGCAGTCTGTCTGTACATACTGTGATGGACTGACAGGGGACGGATTCGATAATGGCTCTGTAGAAGTTCACTAGCAGCTCCTGTGGCAGGTTGAATTTCTTGAGATAAATGCAGATTCTTATAGTTGAAGATGTTTTGCTGATGTTGTTTTGACACCAGCCCTGTTTAGTCTGCTTGAATCAAACTCTAGTTCATTTGCAAAGAAAGTCCGGTTCATGTGTGAATGGGCAACCAAACTCTGATTCGGACCAAACAATCGAACTCTAGTCCGCCTAAAAGCGTGGGTCTCGGTTCGACTGAAACAAACTCTGGTGCAGTTCAATTGCATGTGTGAGTGCAATCAAAAGCAAGAAACTATATTGTGCCGCCATCTCAGCCGCCTCGTGTAGTCGTCTGCCTCGTTATCTGCTCCTCATGAGCAAATTGCTGCAGAATATTGATCTGGAACATTCTCCAAACATAAAAGATAAATCTCAAAACAACCAGAATCTGCTGCTACTTTATGTCCTTCACTCTCCCGTAGCAACACCAGGAAGTGCAGCGACAACAATAAAAAAGTAGTGAAGAAACTCTACAGCGCCACCGTAGACAGGGATTTAAACATGCACTAAAGCTTATTTAGTCCGTTTCATAGAGAGCAGTGTGAATCCAAACCGGTCAAGAGAGTGCCCTGAACTCCAAACTGAATGTCAGAATGGGAAAGAAATGTGATTTATGCAATTTTGAGCGTGGCATGGTTACAAAGAATGGTGTGAAAAGGGAAAAACATCCATGCGGCAGTCCTGTGGGCGAAAATGCCTTGTTGATGCTAGAGGTCAGAGAATGGGCCGACTGATCTGAGCTGATAGAAGAGCAACTTTGACTGAAATAATCACTCATCTCCAATACAAATAAGAAAAAGAGGCTACAATTTGCATGAGCTCACCAAAATTGGACAGTTGAAGACTGGAAAAATGTTACCTGGTCTGCTGAGTCTCAATTTTTGTTGAGACATTCAAATGGTAGAGTCAGAATTTGGAGTAAACAGAATGAGAACATGGATCCATCAGGCCTTGTTACCACTGTGCAAGCTGGTGGTGGTGGTGTAATGGTGTAGGGGATGTTTTCTTGGCACACTTTAGGCCCCTTAGTGCCAATTGGGCATTGTTTAAATGCCACGGGCAACCTGAGCGTTGTTTCTGAACATGTCCATCCCTGCATGACCACCGTGTACCCATCCTCTGATGTCTACTTCCAGCAAGATAATGCACCATGTCATAAAGCTCGAATCATTTCAAATTGGTTTCTTGAACATGACAATGAGTTCACTGTATTACAATGGCCCCCACAGTCACCAGATCTCAACCTGGATTGAATTGGTACACAGCTTCCTAGGATGGATCGTGGTCTAGGCCTGAATAATCTGAGTACAAAAATCTGTCTGGGGCCCTCATGGCACTTTCAAGGTACAGCCACACCCACTGCAGTCACTTAAGATTGTGAAATTTGGTACACACTTGGATCCTCTCAGGACCTACAAAAAATGTTTTTGGACCCATGAACTGAACCCTACAGAAAGTCAGCAGTCTTGGATATACTGAATTTTGACAAGTTACACAGGTCACATTTGAATGAACTCCTCCTAGAGATTTTAACATAAACTCTTCAAACTTGGTCAGTATAGTCTTTAAGCCTCGGGGGGGGGGGTCAAAAGTTATCAAAAGGGCGACTGTGGCTCAGTGGTTAGAGTGGTTGTCCTCCAAATTGAAGGTTGGTGGATTGATCCCGGCTTCCACTGCCACATGTCGAAGTGTCCTTGGGCAAGACACTGAACCCCATGTTGCCCCCCGATCTGCGTATCGGCTTGTGTGAGTGCTAACACTCACTCTCCCATGTGAATGGGTGAATGACAAAAAAACTGTAGTGTGAAGCACTTTGGGGGTCGTAGGAACTAATTAAAGCGCTATACAAGTGCAAGCCATTTTACCATTTACCAAAAGAGTTTCCAAAAGTTTTACGATGTGGGTTTGGCTTACCCGCAAATTTTACCTTTAAGCCAATAAAAAACAAAAAAACTAAGTCTTATAACTTCCTAAAAATTTCTCTAATGTGGACCAAGATGCACATGTATTGATATACAGTAGTTTGTCCCTGAACTACTACTACTACTACTACTACTGTCATTTAGCAGACGCTTTTATCCAAAGCGACTTACATTGAGAGAACATACAAGCAAGAATTCAAAGAGAAGGAAAAAAATATAAGGAGGCGGACTGTTTGGAGTCCAGTTTAATTCCAACAAAACAATATATTGAAATTCCGTGATTAACTTTAGCCCCGCCCACATAGGACCGGAAGTATCATCTTTTAGTCATTAAGGTCATATTCTGGCCTGCTTTACCAAAACCACATTGTTGGACAGGTACACCTGTCCAACTGCTCGTTAACACTCAATTTCAAATCAGCCAATCACATGGCGGCAACTCAGTGCATTTAGGCATGTACACATGGTCAAGACAATCTCCTGCAGTTCAAACCGAGCATCAGTATGGGGAAGAAAGGTGATTTGAGTGACTTTGAACGTGGCATGGTTGTTGGTGCCAGAATGGCTGCTCTGAGTATTTCAGAAACTGCTGATCTACTGGGATTTTCACGCACAACCATCTCGAGGGTTTACAGAGAAATGTCCGAAAAAGAAAAAATATCCAGTGAGCGGCAGTTCTGTGGGCGGAAATGCCTTGTTGATGCCAGAGGTCAGAGGAGAATGGCCAGACTGGTTCGAGCTGATAGAAAGGCAACAGTGACTCAAATAACCACTCGTTACAACCAAGGTAGGCAGAAGAGCATCTCTGAACGCACAGTACGTCGAACTTTGAGGCAGATGGGCTACAGCAGCAGAAGACCACGCCGGGTGCCACTCCTTTCAGCTAAGAACAGGAAACTGAGGCTACGATTTGCACAAGCTCATCGAAATTGGACAATAGAAGATTGGAAAATCGTTGCCTGGTCTGATGAGTCTCGATTTCTGCTGCGACATTCGGATGGTAGGGTCAGAATTTGGCGTCAACAACATGAAAGCATGGATCCATCCTGCCTTGTATCAACGGTTCAGGCTTTCCTCTGCTCTTTATCAACCATCACAATGTCCGGTTGGTTCGCCATTACCATCCTGTCTGTCTGGATCTTGAAGTCCCACAGGATCTTTGCTCGGTTGTTCTCCACCACCTTTGGAGGTGTTTCCCAAATATATACATACACACACGGATAGGATAGGACGGGACGGGACGGAATGAAGGAAGGAAGGAAGGAAGGAAGGAAGGAAGGAAGGAAGGAAGGAAGGAAGGAAGGAAGGAAGGAAGGAGAGGAGGATGGCAGAATGACCACTTCTGTTTAGCTCCCGCCATGTTTTTTTACTTGGGTCTGCGAAAGCAGAAAGACGTCACACTGAAGTTGTACGTGGGCTTTTTTCACCCCTTCATTCCAAATGGGTGTGTACATGCATGTCAATCCGAATGAGGATCGGACAAAACCACCCCTCTTGATCAGAAGGAAATTTCATTCTGATTAGGCTGCATCGGATCTAAACATTCTGATTGACGTGTTTACATGACGTATTTTTGTTTCGATTGGGCGTTTATTCCGATTAAATGTGCCCATGTAAATGTAGCTACTGAAAGTAACACTTACATTGATTCTGACTATTAAGAGTAAAACTTTAATTTCCAAAGAGGTATCAACCATATTTCTATTCCACAAGGGTTCAAGAACAGCTTAAATGTTAAAATCTGTATTTGTATTTTTTTTTTAGTTCTTTGAGGTTAAAGATTAGTGGCATCAATGTATCTGTGCTCCATTAATAATCCTGTGACCGTCACAGACTGTCAGAGCTTTCAATCCATATTCTCAGAAGAACAGATTTGTATTCACAGCCACAAGTGTATTTGTTGTACTCACAAAAAAGAAATCGTAACTGTAAATTTGGAGTTTGTATTTGTGAATTCTGGAAATTGTAACTTTTTAATCTATATTCTTAAAGAGAACAGATATTCTACATGTTTCTATATAATTTGGCAGAAACAAGGGTTTAAAAATTGCTAGTTATGCACGATTTGCCACTAATAAACATGCATCTTTTAGACAGTAAACTTACCTCATATGACACCCACTGACAAAAAGCAGACATACCTTATAGCCTCGCATTCGCTGAAAGTGACCAATGATGTCACTGATGGTGTAGACTCGCACATGACCCATGTGCAGCCGCCCCGATGGATAAGGAAACATGGAAAGGACATAAAACTTCTTCCTGTTGGAATCCTTGAAAAAAAGAAACACAGATTTTATAATCAGCTTCAGAAAACCTCAACTGAAATGAAATAAAATTAATTTTTGAAAGAAATTCAGTGCACTTGCTGCTTAAAATTCTGATATAAAATAGATGGAATTTTCTTTTATTAAAGTCAATCTTTTTATGTATAAACAGTATAAGAAGTGTTAATAGAACAACGATCAAAAGAAATGGTAAACAGAGCATTTCACACAAATTTTAGGACTTTGTGGTATTGACCCGTAATATGAAACATTTTATATCTCAAAAAATATGTTAAGAAACACTGATTTATGGACCTTTCAATCTGTCTAGGTAAAAATGAGTCTAGCTTCCGCTGCAACTTATTATTATTTATTATGCAAATTTACTGGACTCATTGGCCTCGGTCCTCCACTCGTTACCTGTATTAATGGCACCTGTGTGAACTCGTTATCAGTATAAAAGACACCTGTCCACAACCTCAAACAGTCACGCTCCAAACTCCACTATGGCCAAGACCAAAGAGCTGTCAAAGGACACCAGAAACAAAATTGTAGACCTTCACCAGGCTGGGAAGACTGAATCTGCAATAGGTAAGCAGCTTGGTGTGAAGAAATCAACTGTGGGAGCAATTATTAGAAAATGGAAGACATACAAGACCACTGATAATCTCCCTCGATCTGGGGCTCCACGCAAGATCTCACCCCGTGGGGTCAAAATGATCACAAGAACGGTGAGCAAAAATCCCAGAACCACACGGAGGGACCTAGTGAATTACCTGCAGAGAGCTGGGACCAAAGTAACAAAGGCTACCATCAGTAACACACTACGCCGCCAGGGACTCAAATCCTGCAGTGCCAGACGTGTCTCCCTGCTGAAGCCAGGACACGTCCAGGCCCGTCTGCGGTTTGCTAGAGAGCATTTGGATGATCCAGAAGAGGATTGGGAGAACATCATATGGTCAGATGAAACCAAAATAGAACTTTTTGGTAGAAACTCAACTTGTCGTGTTTGGAGGGGAAAGAATGCTGAGTTGGATCCAAAGAACACCATACCTACTGTAAAGCATGGGGGTGGAAACATCATGCTTTGGGGCTGTTTTTCTGCAAGGGGACCAGGACGACTGATCCGTGTAAAGGAAAGAATGAATGGGGCCATGTATCGTAAGATTTTGAGTGAAAACCTCCTTCCATCAGCAAGGGCATTGAAAATGAGACGTGGCTGGGTCTTTCAGCATGACAATGATCCCAAACACACCGCCCGGGCAACGAAGGAGTGGCTTCGTAAGAAGCATTTCAAGGTCCTGGAGTGGCCTAGCCAGTCTCCAGATCTCAACCCCATAGAAAATCTCTGGAGGGAGTTGAAAGTCCGTGTTGCCCAGCGTCAGCCCCAAAACATCACTGCTCTAGAGGAGATCTGCATGGAGGAATGGGCCAAAATACCAGCAACAGTGTGTGAAAACCTTGTGAAGACTTACAGAAAACGTTTGACCTCTGTCATTGCCAACAAAGGCTATATAACAAAGTATTGAGATTAACTTTTGTTATTGACCAAATACTTATTTTCCACCATAATTTGCAAATAAATTCTTTAAAAATCAGACAATGTGATTTTCTGGATTTTTTTTCCTCATTTTGTCTCTCATAGTTGAGGTATACCTATGATGAAAATTACAGGCCTCTCTGATCTTTTTAAGTGGGAGAACTTACACAATTGGTGGCTGACTAAATACTTTTTTGCCCCACTGTATATATATTTTTTTCTTTTCTCTCTCTCCTTTCTTATCTCGATGAGTGTTACCAATAGTGTTAAATTCTCTTCATTGAGAATATCAGTATTAGAACTTGGTTTCTTCTATTATACTTAGAATTTTATTTTTTTCTCTTCTCTCATCGTTATATTTTTGAGAATCACTCGATATCTCACTAAGTACCCCTTTTATTTTTGAATTGTAGCCATTTTATAGGCTTACCATGACTATCCTGTCCTAAGAATCGTTCTTGTATTTACCTATATGATTAAAAGAATCAGAGATGTTGAACGTACTTATGGTCTTTATTGGTTAAGACAGAACTTAATCAAGAAGCCTCTTCTAGTAGGGCTTCCTCTCCTTATTCTATCTCTTCTCTTTTCAACATTTAATGGGCACTGAGAAATAACCACACAAATGTTTTAATCTTGTCTGATTCCTCCAACGTCTGAGAGGTCATCACCACAACCTTGATGTTCTTCACATCGACCTTCCTGTGGAGGACCTGGACGCCGCTCACCAGGACGTCACCATGTTCCACTTTTCAGGTTGGATGCATTCGATATGTGTTTCGGAAGCCTAAGGACAAGGCTTACGAAACCCAGTGGGGGATATGTAGGACGCATCAACAGTCTCATTTCTGATTAATCAAACTGAAGAAGCGTGTGTGTATCAATGACTGTTCTTTTAGCTTTACATCCCCTGGGGTCATAAAAACCCAGGACTTCCTCTCTCTGTGAATGGATTATGTCACTCTCGGCATTTACGACAGGCTCGTCTATAAGTTTGTCGACCCCCCCACTGTGAAAACAGTTTTCAGCAGGACCTGGTGTGCAAAAAGCCCTTTGAAGCCACATACCCTGCTGAGATAATTTACAGCAAATGCGACTGTGTTTAGAAAACCTCCTTTTTGTGTTCGGATAAAGCATCCTGGCTTATCGCAAACGTCAGACAGAATGACTCCAAGCCTCACCCGAAAGACCCCCCTTTTCAGCCACGATGTTCTCAGACTGCTTCAATACACATATGAACTACTTAATGTGATCACAGCTAATCCAATGACTCCTTTTTTCTTTACAGGTTTCAAACTCACATCTGTGCTCTGAAGGAACGTTCACCCAGTTTAACTACAGTGATAAAATGATTTGATGTATATCTGAAAACTATATTCAGTGAAACTCTGATAATAAGCATGTGAATTTCAGAATTATTAAACTGTGATCTGATTGTGATCTGATCTGACTGCATAATCAAAAATCACTATCTTCAATTCAGCCCAGTCGGCTGGTCCTTTAGATAGAAAATGTTTTATTATTAATTGGTTGATTTTTCTGAAGTGCCTTGAAATGACTTTGTCATGAACTGGCGCTTTATAAATAAATAAACCTGAAACTCTTCAGTAAGTCACTATAAAGAGCAATGTAACCTAAATTGATTTAAAATAATGCTTTGATTAAACATGTTACAGATCTTAAGATATACTGAATTAACCCGCAAATCCCTTCTTTACTACTCAGGAACAAATACCGATATGTGTAAAAGTAATATGTCATGAGAATAAGGAAACACTGTTCTCTTATTCTTGTTAAAAGATAAAATTTATGGCAATGATAGTCTTACAAAGAGTGGATGAGCAAGCGTTTTATTGGATATAATAAAATCTGTGACCACCACCCAAGGGCCGTCCTAACATTCGAATTCCCCAAAACGGATTTTTCATTGGCTAAGAGCCCATGAT
This sequence comes from Pachypanchax playfairii, assembly GCA_006937955.1. Taxonomy (NCBI): domain Eukaryota; kingdom Metazoa; phylum Chordata; class Actinopteri; order Cyprinodontiformes; family Aplocheilidae; genus Pachypanchax; species Pachypanchax playfairii. The sequence continues at coordinate 427,403 of SSNP01000226.1, read as the reverse complement.
AGCCACACCTAAAGGCGGAGAAAAGAGTCTATAATTAAGCTTGCAAAGGACCCCCGAGTCACTTTTTACCTTTTTTTACCCACTTCAACTTCTTACTTCCTTCACTTCTTTCATTTTTATACTTTTTATATTTTTTATTTCCTTTTAGACTTTTTACTCACGTTTCATTTTTACCTCGTTTTGCGAGTTTAAAACCTTTTTCTGATTTTATTTTAACGAACTCCTC
>SSNP01000226.1:408085-426900 GCA_006937955.1 Pachypanchax playfairii | reverse complement strand
ACTTCGAACCAGACGGAACTCTCTGGGAACTAAAGGAGCGAAAACTCCCAACCGTACTGCAAAGAAGTAAGAGATCGATTTCATTTAATCCATGACAAGGATTGAAAACAGTTGTGTTGGTATCTCAGTGGCCCGGAAGTGAAATCTGTGCCTCCATCTTTTTCTTCCCCTCTCTCTCATTCCAAATTTACAATTTTTCTTAAATTCAAAATTATCTTCCGTGTTAAAAGAGCATTTTCCGTTTCCTCACCCACTCTTACTAGTGTTTAAGATTCTTGAACGTTAGAAAGTCCACTTATTCTAGAAACATACTAAATCTGACGTAATTTCCTGTTCATAGCATCGTTCATCCCATTCCGTGTTTAACTGTTTATTTGTTTGTCTGTTTATTGGTTTGTCTTCCTTGTTGTTCAATAAATATTCACCTTAATTTTAATTGGCCGATTCAGTGAGTTTTTATGTGTGATTTGAGTCACTATCTGGACGGACATGCGACTTCATGTTATGAGACTGAAATAAACTGATTAAATATTCTAATATTTAATTCCGTCGAAAGAAGGTGGTGCCCCGAATAACACGTATTGAAGAGGCAAACTTTAATAATACGTGTTCCCCTACATATAACTATACTTTTGATGCCCATTACCCCCCCACAAATCGCACACTTAGCATTTACAATAGCTACAGCCACATTTTTACATTTTTTGCATTTTCTGTACAGTTATGGCCAAAGGTTTTAAGAATGACACAAAAATTGGTTTTCACAAAGTTTTCTGCTTCAGTGTTTGTAAAACTTTGGGTCAGTTGTTTCTGTGATGTCAATGCCTGTCACTCCTGTCAGAGTATGAACCACAACTCTCCAGAGTCCTCTATCATTGGCTGTCCTCTCAAGCTGGCTCCAGGAGGCAAAAGTTGGCAAAATCTCTATTTTGCTATTTATTATTTGTTTTTTTTTTATATCGTGCGCAGCAAAAAATTCGAACTAATTCATTTAATCGATTTATCGCCCAGGACTACAGTTTGCTTATTGCTGTGTGGCTGGGTTGGAAAGATGCCATCTGGACAAAGCAGACAGCACTATGTAGGTCATATTCTTTTAATTCTCAAGTGCATTTAGCACAGTCCTTCTCAATTAGTGGGGTGCGCCCACCCTAGCAGTGTTAATTTTGGCAAGAAATTTTAATTTAGTTTTAGTCATAGTCTTTTGACTAAAATTCTTTTCAATTTTAGTCACAATTTTAGTCACTAAACTAGTTTTAATTGTAGTCTAATTTTAGTCGACGAAAATATGTATATTTTCTGAGGTATTAATTTAACAACTGCAATATAGTATGGACATTTTCCTACCATTACACACTTCATCTGGCGTCTTCCCGGGAGCATCTCAAACAACTACGAAAGCCTCTGCTCACCACTCAATAAGCCGAGCTCTGATTGGTTCTTTTCACAGTAGCCCCAGCTGTTAGCTTTTTGACTGATTCCTCTCTGCATCTTTCTTTTCCTCTGATTGGATTTCGTTGCTGTCTATTTTTGTGTCGTCTTTTATTTGTCAACGAAAATCAACATAATTTTAGTAACAATAATCGTCTCAAATAGGGCCATCTCTTTTTGTTTTCGTTTCGTTTTCGTCCACAAAAATATATTGGTGAATAAATTATGACGAAATATTTTAGTCAACAAAATTAACACTGCACCCTAGAGGGACACTGTGCCATGTCAGGGGGGGGCTGTGTGTGACTTTGGGGAACATGCTGTTTTGTGGTACTGAAAATGAAGTATTATTGCACATCCACTACAGATGGTGGCAGTGGTGCTTTTGTTGTGAACAGGGAGTATTAGCTCGGTGGTGTAGAACTGAGCATGCCATGCACACACACACACACACACACAGCACTAAGCAGGCAAAGGAAGTGCAAAAGTCTACCAACTTAGCAACTTTGTCGCTATTTCGAATTACTTTTTAGGGACGTTCTTTCCAAAAAGTGCATAGTGACAAATCTAGCCACATTTCTAACCTGCCTTAAATACTTTATGTAGAGTTTTGGTGCTGATATTTTTTGCAGATTAGAGCTGCTCAGACCTGCTTCCTCCCAGATGCTCAGCCAGGGAATTATGCACAAAACTAGGGATGTCCAGATTCGATCAAGTGATCAGAAATCAGGCTCGATCATGTAGTTTCAGACTCGATTGGAATCGGACCTTACCTCCCGATCAGGACTTGGACATATATGTATATACACTCACCGGCCACTTTATTAGGTACACCATGCTAGTAACGGGTTGGACCCCCTTTTGCCTTCAGAACTGCCTCAATTCTTCGTGGCATAGATTCAACAAGGTACTGGAAGCATTCCTCAGAGAGTTTGGTCCATATTGACATGATGGCATCACACAGTTGGTGCAGATTTGTCGGCTGCACATCCATGATGCGAATCTCCCGTTCCACCACATCCCAAAGATGCTCTATTGGATTGAGATCTGGTGACTGTGGAGGCCATTTGAGTACAGTGAACTCATTGTCATGTTCAAGAAACCAGTCCGAGATTTTTCCAGCTTTATGACATGGCGCATTATCCTGCTGAAAGTAGCCATCAGAAGTTGGGTACATTGTGGTCATAAAGGGATGGACATGGTCAGCAACAATACTCAAGTAGGCTGTGGCGTTGTAACGAGGCTCAATTGGTACCAAGGGGCCCAAAGAGTGCCAAGAAAATATTCCCCACACCATTACACCACTACCACCAGCCTGAACCGTTGATACAAGGCAGGATGGATCCATGCTTTCATGTTGTTGACGCCAAATTCTGACCCTACCATCCGAATCGAGACTCATCAGACCAGGCAACGTTTTTCCAATCTTCTATTGTCCAATTTCGATGAGCTTGTGCAAATTGTAGCCTCAGTTTCCTGTTCTTAGCTGAAAGGAGTGGCACCCGGCGTGGTCTTCTGCTGCTGTAGCCCATCTGCCTCAAAGTTCGACGTACTGTGCATTCAGAGATGCTCTTCTGCCTACCTTGGTTGTAACGAGTGGTTATTTGAGTCACTGTTGCCTTTCTATCAGCTCGAACCAGTCTGGCCATTGTCCTCTGACCTCTGGCATCAACAAGGCATTTCCGCCCACAGAACTGCCGCTCACTGGATATTTTTTCTTTTTCGGATCATTCTCTGTAAACCCTAGAGATGGTTGTGCGTGAAAATCCCAGTAGATCAGCAGTTTCTGAAATACTCAGACCAGCCATTCTGGCACCAACAACCATGCCACGTTCAAAGTCACTCAAATCACCTTTCTTCCCCATACTGATGCTCGGTTTGAACTGCAGGAGATTGTCTTGACCATGTGTACATGCCTAAATGCACTGAGTTGCCGCCATGTGATTGGCTGATTAGAAATTAAGTGTTAACGAGCAGTTGGACAGGTGTATCTAATAAAGTGGCCGGTGAGTTTATATTCCTATTAGTTTTTAACGAATATAAACTTTTTCGTGTGACGTCAGTATCCGGGACAGTTTCCCTCGCAACCCGGGGCCGCCATTTTAAGAGGGGACGTGTTTCCATGACGACCGACAGCAACATGTGTGAAAATGTGAATGTTTACATTCCTGTAGTCTACACAACAGTGGAGAAGATGAGGACTTATAAAAGCCTCGATGCAAATATTTTCTTCGAGGTAAGCTTTTTTAATTGGCTCAGTGGATGATGTTGTGTTGAGAATGTTGCCACATTAGCTCCACTTGCTTCACTAGCCACGTTAGCATGAGTTCCGGTGTTAGTTTATAGTCATATTAAATCACTATGATATTATCATTATAACTCATTCATGGAGTGGAGGTGATCACTTACTGCATGCAGAAGACAGCCCATGATTATGTCACTCTTTCTGCAATGTCTGCCGTTCTGATCAGCTTATTTAATTACATAACGTTTTACTTAATACCGTAATGTCCATCCACCGGTTTGTGTGCGTTCGGACTGTTTGCTTGCTCACAGCACAGAAATGCGCTCTCGTCGTGATCGTTTTTACACACAAGTAATAACTTTATGACTCCCCACCGTGAAGAAGCCCAGGGGAAATCCCAGGACGAGCTGGAGTGGCTGCAACCAGCTGTCTTGGTCCCAGGACTGCTGGCTGTCCTGTCCCTGCAGCTAAATATTAAATAGGGTGAGTTAAATGCAACATAAGGATTGTCCTGGATCTGATTATTTGCTCCTTTTTATTCATTTTTTTAGTGTAAAATCAGACCGGGACTCGGTATCGGCAGATACTCAAAATCGAATGAATCTTGATCGGGACATTCCTACACAAAACTGCTGGGCACAGGGGCGTTTCCTGGACCTGGGAACATTGGGGGCTAAGCCCACATCCTCATAAAAGTATATCTGGGAAAATTTACACAGAAAATGTACTTGTTTAAAGCTAAATCCTGCAATACGCACTTCAAATGTATTTATTTTCAAACTTAAACAAGACATTATAACAACATTATGATCATTAGAAATTATGATCAAGATGATTCTACTGATAGCTGCTTCTTGCTTCCAAATTTAGGTTTTGCATCCTTCTTAGGTCTAATTTGAAGGATGTTACATCACACCGCCACGACAAGAACTGTCCAAATTCCAAGGATACTTCCTTGAAATGTGTACCATTTTTCCCTAAATTTTAAGGATGGGTTTGATGTATCCTTTCACGTTCTACATATCCCACAATTCTTTTCAGCAATTCGGCAGAGAGTTTAAATCAATGATGGAAGAAGTGAGAGGTAGTGCAGAGGGAGAGGAGTTTGGAGGTCCTCCTACCTGCGGGGTCCGCACCGGACCGGATCTGGATGCAGTGTGAGCCCGGCGTTAACCTTCACGGTTGAAGCAGTCACGCCGGGCTCACACTGCATCCAGATCCGGTCCGGTGCGGACCCCGCAGGTATTCCGTTAGATTAAAATCCCTTTTGAAGGCTCACAGTAGCTCCGCACGGTGCGGGTCCGGATACGGGGGCCGTACGGTGTTTTTTCAAAATAAACGAGTGTACAAACAATTGTAACTTGACTCTTCTTTTTAGACAGCACACGCGCTCATAGGAAATGTAAACATTACATCACACCCGGTGACACAGGGTCCCGAAAGCCTGCAGCACAACACATTTTCACACATTTGCTAAATAATGGACGTGTTCTCGTGTGAAGTCCCGACAAAACGATAACCCACGTGAACTTCAATTCTCGCGGGTGCTGTTTCCGCACCCAGCACCGGAGCTGGCCGCATTCCCTATCTGGAGCAGATGTGAGTAGTAGCTTGCGGAAAAACCGGACCGAAGCCATTCCGTAGGCAGTTTGAGCCCGGCGTCAAACCTGTTACATGGAGTGTGACTGACCAATTGCTGTTTTACCAAAACAAAAGCTGTAAACAAAGGAAATCAGCGACTCCTCATTGATAATGATAATGAACCCTGCCTCTTATTGAATGTGGAAATTAGCAGAGCTCATACAGGTGAGCCAGGAACATACAAAGCTGCCTTCTTAATTAATGTCATGAAAAATTCGGGGCTTGACGAAAAATGTCCGGGGCTAGAGCCAGGAATGTACAGGCCAGGTGACGCCACTGGTTGGGCACGTTCCTTTGTCATTGAGAATCCATACGCTTATATGCACAGCTTCTACGCTTATTTTTCACAAAACATTTGGAGTCTCATACACGCATCTCACTATATCCCGCTGTTTATCACTAGTTGCTTGACTGTAGACCTCCGCTGGTGTTCTGACACACACTGTCGCTGTTAGGTGTGTGGAACAAGGCTGCTCTGGCGTTTATGCACACGTCTGGCGCGTCTGCCTGAAGCTGTCAGACGGTCGCCAAAAAATAATCCCTAACTTCTTCAGTGTGAAATAGTGTCAAATGTAAAATTTGTTCTAGTTTTTAATGCCTGATCATGAGTTCTTAATATCTGATATAGAAAACCGTTCTGTTCTGTTACTAACTGTAACTTAATCTCTGCAGTCACCATCGCGTCCATGCGCTCACGCGTATCTGCTGCATCTGTTTACTTAAAGTGTCATAGCGGATCCCCTCTACGAGTATATAACTCGGTCTGTTTGAGAGTTTTATTCTCCTAATACATTGTATTTGCGTTATTACATCATGTCCAATTATCAGTTATTAATACCGAACACTGCTACCTGTGTTTTTTTTTTGCACTTATTGTGCTGAAAATGAACCGAACTGTGACCTCAAAACCGAGATATGTACTGAACCGTGATTTTTGTGTACCGTTACACCCCTAGTTGTTAAGATTATGTGTGTTATGTTGTTTGATTTGATTTGATATACCTTTATTTTCCCACGGGGGGAAATTACATGGAGATACAGAGAACAGCTTGACCTTCACTCTCCAGGCTGCCAGAGCACGTGTGCCCGGCGCCACTGATCAGGTCATCCAAGGTCACAAAGAAAAATACAGTATTTTCCGCACTAAAGGTCGCATCGCACCTTCAATGAATGGCTTATTTTAAAACTGTGTTCATATATAGGGCGCTCTGCATTATAAGGCGCATGGAATAGAAACTACTGTAGTGGCTGGGATTGCATTGGGCAACCCTGTTAACTTTATTATCGTAATAAAATACAAACCAACGTAGTTAGTGCATTCACAAACATGAAGAGGAATGTGTTAACTGAATCAGGGAAAAGAAACAGTCTGTTCACGCCAATATCTAGCGGCTGGAGTTCTTTAGAAAATCTACCCGGAATGACGGCAAGCACTGCATTAGTGTGCTTCTAACTTGTACCGTAGCCCCCTGACTAAGGTAGCCTAACCAATATTGATCCATACACAAGGTACATTGGATTATAAGGCGCACAGTTGGTTTTGGAGAAAATTAAAGGATCTCATAAGGTATGCTTTATAGTGCAGAAAATAAGGTACATACATGCATACATATACATACATACTCAAGCATAAACCTATGTGTTATTAAAAAACAGATGAATGAGACTACATGTGGTCAGGTAGGAAAGAAAAAAATATTGTTTCAATAGTATTTGGTATTCAGTTTCTGAAGGGTGAAGGTCCATGCCAACAGTTTGGTTATGCCACTTGAGGCTTACGTCATTCATATCATTTTTAATTAGTCACGGTAATGCTGTACACTGTGGTAAAATGTGGTGGAAGTTTGACGGTATCAAAATTTGGATACCGCCCAAGCCTGCACTGGTGCACTTTAAGAGCTGTCACCATGTCAACCAGCTGAATACAAAGCACTCAGATGTGTTTGAGAAATCAAAGTCTCCCCTACCTCCTCCGGTGCATCCTCCTGCCACTGGGCCATGATTCGTGGGTGCCACCATTCTTCCACTTTGCGCCTGGTCTGAGGTCGATATTCTTTTTCCCAAACTCCTGTCTCGCTAAACAAGGTGCGGACATGGGAGGACAAGAAATAGGATGCTGACCTCAAAATAACGGCTCTGCTTTGACAAGACCAGGCCGCACACAGTGAATATGGAAACAGCCTTCTCACCGAAGCCTGCATGACTGCCCAGAAAAAAACAAAAGGTAAAAGACAACAAGAAAAGTGTGAAATTCTGCTGTTTGTACCAAAACCATGGATCAAAGTTGAACAAATACTTGAATGCAGGAGGGTTTTTATAGTACATATCATACTTTGTCTACGTTCTTTTAAATAATAGTCATACTGCTGGTGTATCCTGGGCAAAGTTTTTTCAGACGCTAAGACAGATCACAGTTCCAAACTCAACGTATAAACTTGGACTTTCGTCACAATCATTGGCCACCAGAAAATTTATCCTATGACAAAGAAAATAATCAAGAAAAGGACCAACATTTTCTGTTGGGTGACAAAACAAATGTTAATGCCTTAAAATATCTTTCCTTAAATTAGAAGACTTGGTGCTTGCAAACCTAAAATCTATTCCTTCAGTTTCTCAAACTATGTGCACACATTTAAGCAGCAGACAGTAGGTTTCATGTAAAGATGGGAAGATATTCTTAATTTCAAGTCTTAGGCTGTATTCACACCTGATAGTCCATTGGACTCGGTTTGACTGGGGACCAAAATTGCAACATTGTTGCTATATTTAGCTGGCGCGGTTTGGATTCACACTGCACTCTATGAACCAAACCGAATAACCTTTGGAGCATGTTACATCCCCACCTGTGGTGGCGCTGTAGAGTTTCTGCACTACTTGTTACTGCACTTCCTGGCGCTGCCGCGGGAGAGTGAAACATAAACAAACATGGACTAGCAGCAGATTCTGGTGGTTTTGGGATCTTTTATGTTTGGTGAATTTACCAGATCAATATTCTACAGCACTGGACTCAGAATGAGCAGATAACAGGACAGAGAACTACACGAGGTGGCTGAGACGGCTACACAATATAGTCCACTTCCTGCTTTTGGTGCACCAGAGTTCATTTTAATCGAACTAAAACCCACGTTTTTAGGCAGACTGGAGTTCGATTGTTTGGTCCGAATCAGAGTTCGGTAGCCCGTTCACACCTTCCCAAACAAACCAGACTTTCTGTGCAAACGAACTAGAGTTCGATTCAAGCGGACTAAATAATAATAATAATAAACTTTATTTATATAGCACCTTTCACAGATAAAAATCAGAAAGTGCTTCACAATGGATTCAATAAACAGCATAAACAGTAAAAGATAAAAAGAATAATAATCACATCAAAAGTCCAGTCAACCAAAAGCTCGCCCAAATAAAAGTGTCTTCAGCTGCCTTTTAAAAGAATCAACAGTGTCAGCCTCATGAAGGGGCAAAGGCAGGGCATTCCACAGATTTGGAGCCACGGCCTGAAAGTATCAATCTCCTCTGGTTTTAAAGCGAGTTTTTGGAACGATGAGGAGGTTCTGGTCTGAAGATCGGAGCGAGCGACCAGATATGTACGAGTGAAGGAGATCACAAATATATTTTGGAGCCTGCCCATGCAAGGCTCTGAAGGTCAAAACGAGAAAACAGGGCTGGTGTGAATGCACCCTCAATTTCCTGAAGGGAACCTTCCAAAGGGATTAATAAAGCTTATCTTTTCCTCACAGATTTGCACTTTTTCTACCAATAAATCCAAAAGCAAGTCTTGTTAAAACCCAATTAATGTTTCTTTCTAACCATGGTAAGATGAAAAAATAACTCCCTTTTTCAATTCCGTCCCTCCCTCCCTCCCTCTGTCCGTCCCTCCCGATAGAGAATGGAAAACATAGAATTATACATGTTCATGCCTGACACCAACTTTGAACAAATCTCCTGCATGACCGCTACTGTTCTCCCTCCCTCCCTCCCTCCCTCCCTCCCTCACCCTCCCTCCCACTCCCTCACTCCCTTACTCCCTCACTCACTCACTCACTCGGTCGGTCCAAAGACTCTGACCAGTCCAATCCTGCAAGCTTCGGCCACAAAACATCTGCTTCAGGCAAGATATGATAGATATTCCAGTGATCGAGAGATTGTAAATCTTTCATGAATCTCTTTGCCAGATCTGGACATTCTTCCATGGAAACTGATCCCAACCATGCTTTTCCCCAAAAATGTGCTTTTTCTTTGTTTCAAAACTAATTTGCTGACTCTTTTGGTTGTAACAAAAGATGAAAACATTAACCATAACTCAAATTATTTAAATTTAGAGAATTAAGAAACTTGTGACTGGTGTCCACAATATTTTGTTCAGAAAGACCTCTTGCAAGCACCTCCACATGACCGTTTTTCTTGAATGCTACATTTTCACAGTTTGGGTTTTTCACACCATGTTGCTCACACAACTGGATGTTTTTTTTATTTTTTAATGAAATGAGAGGTTTGCTTAGTGTGATGTGATTACGGATAAGCATCGGACAGGCTGTTCTTCATAAACCAACTACATGCTCAGATAAGTGATTAATAGCTTGCAGTCAACTAAGTTGATGTGTGGGTGGATCTGCTGTAAATTTGCATGTTTTATGTTTTTTCACACTATTGCAGGAGGTAAAGTGGCCACGCTTCAGCTGGACGTTTGCGCTTCCCTCAGTAGTTTGAAATTTGCACTAAACTCAAAAAAATTAATCACTTAGTAATGTTCCTTGTAATTTTTTAAAAAGTTAATAATCAATAATTTTTTAATGGAATTTCACACTCTGAGAGCTACAAGACAAATTTCCCAACCAAGAGGTAAAAGCCCTAAACAGAACCTAGAACAAACCGTTAACTGTGAGGCTGTGTTATGGACTGAAAACCTGTCTCTGGTGTACCCAACCCCTCAGGCTGGTGAAACAGGCTCTGTGGTGGTACAATCGACATAAAGATGGACCAGAGATGTCTGCATTTTTCTGTTGCTGAATATTCAAGCCTGATATTGACAGTAGAGGCCTGCGCAGGACGGAATTTCCAGTCAGGCTCCCGCCCGCTCCCGCAAAGGACTATGATTTTAAGTCCCGCTCCCGCCCGCTCCTGCCATATTTTGTCCCGCTCCCCCCATGCAATTCCCGCATGATTCAGACGTTCCCGTTATTTCTCACGAAAGTTCTTGTCTTTGGCTTGGGTAATTAAATGCTGAGCTTAGAGCATACCACTGACCTATCATTCACCAAGGGCAGTGGGGAAGGAACGCGTTGCCAACTTGGCAAGTGGCATGCGCAGCTGAGGCAATCCCCAACACACAACTGGAGACAACAGATTATTGAGATGGATGGTCGTGAGGGCTTCACTTGACGAGCTTTCTTCTGCCATGATCGGAGAACAACAAACATGGAGGAGCAGAATCGGAAATGAGATAACATCCGCAAATGTAGACATCTCAAAATGTTTTTATTAATACCAAATAAAATATCTAGCACAATTTATACATGGTATAGATGAATTAATAATTTATCATTTCTATTTTAGTTTTATTTTTAGTTTGCGGGACTGCAGCTTATCACCGCTCCGCCCCACGCCTGCAATGAGCTTTCTCTATTTGTCCCGCGCCGCATTGCTTTGCGTCGGGTCCCGCGGGACTCCCGCGGGAGTGCAGGGCTCTAATTGACAGGTGTTGGCATGTTTTCTTATGAAGACAGGATCTCTGCACATAAGGTGGGGGGCTGCAAGTGTATTTGTATTTCTTTAATCAAGAAAATGTCCTATTTGTTTAAATGGGGGAGTGGGACTTTGAAGATTAGATATCATGAAAAATCAACTTTTGGAGTTTTTAACCATGTTGTGATGCTAATTCCTTTAAAAAAAAAAAGAAACAGAGTGGTATTTGGCTTAATACATGCATTTCTCAATAATCCTCCTGAATCATCTGAGCAGCTGCTCCACTCTATCCTCGAAAACAACTGACTCCTAACATAGTGACGTAACAATGTTAAACCAGAAAGTGCCTGATGTGTCCGTGCTGCCCCTGCAGAGCACACATGCCCTGAGTTGAGAGAGTCCGAAGTAAGACACTAAGCACCACCATTATGTTGTATTTTACTTTCTAAAAATGTTTTAGTGAAAATCTGCATTTGGCTGTGAGAGTTAAAGGAATTTATTCCCCATCCAGGAAGTTCGAGGGGCAGCACTCAAGGGGGAAAGGCTGGGAGACAGGCAGGATTTTAGGTAAATCAAGGTAATTCTTCCAGGTGGAAGAAAAACTACAGGATATAAGTGATATTTCAGAACAAATTAATACTATATAAACACCAACAGGTGTGTGACACCATCCTGCTGCACATTGAGGAGCGTTTTGCCTTCACTCAGTATCTCGTCAGTGCGACCTGCTGCATGGAGAGCTGTTTCCATAGCACAGTAGGAGGTTTCCTGAGACACTGAACACAACTGTGGAGGCTTATCCAGTGCTGTGTAAACGTTACTGTGTCTAAGTTTCGGTGCTCCGTTGTTTATGTGTCACATTCTCTGCTTTTTTTTTACTATTAGCAGGGTAGTTAAAGCATTTTATAACATCTAAACTTTTTAAAAAGGGCATTAAAGGCTGATGGGCGCCAACAGGACACAGTATGAAAAAAAAAAGTTCTATAGTAGCAAAATGCACAATTTTGTTATCGGCTGATCTAAAAACAGTAAATAATAATCTTCATAAAGACTCTTGTTTAATAAGTTAGTATACAGGGGTGCATATAAGCAGTATGCAGGTACTTATGCAGACTCAAAGTATAAAATGCCGATCAGCTGATCTCTCCTGTCTCCTGGCTCAGCATGAGTGACGGACCAAATTCTTGAAGATGCCTGTTTTTTCCCTATAAACTCTCCTGCCAAACAATAACAACAATATATATACTCACACACACACAAGTGTGTTTTGGTATCCTTATGGGGACCGTCCATTGACTTCCATTGATTTTAGTAACTAGATTTATACCTAACCCAAACCCTTTTCCTAACCTTAACCATTACTGATCTATAACTAACCATAAGACTAACTAAAACTCTATTCACACCATACCTATAAACCTAACCCCTAACCCTAAAAAGGGGAGTCCCCCTCATGGGGACCAGGCTTCGGTCCCCACAAGAACCCTCGGACCCCAGAAAGATAGTAAAAGTCAGGAAACGGGTCCTCAGGAGGTCAGAAATACAAGCCCACACACACACACACTAGCATATCATTCTCGAGGTTGATAACTGTGATGAATCCTGTGAGGTCACAGATCAGCTCACTTCAGCTCTTCTGGAGGTAAATGATGATTTCCTGCTTTTTTTTGGTTAAATTAAAGAAGAGAAACGTTTTAAAAGAATATGCAGTTTATTGTTAATATCAATGGTTCCCATTTGAGTTCTGGGGCACTTTGGGGTTGATGAAGTTCCACCAGCATGTCAAGTGTGCAACGAGAGGAGGAAATATTCTGGATCATGTGTACTCCAACATCAAGCACGGATTCAGAACCACACCCCTCCCCCACCTTGGCGAGTCGGACCATCTCTCCCTGCTGCTCATCCCTGCATACACCCCCCTCAGACGCAGATCCAGGCCCACCACAAAGACAGTCACAACCTGGCCTGAGACTGCACTCAGTGAACGTCAGGACTGCCTTCAGCACACAGACTGGGACCTATTCGAACACCAGGACCTGGACACTTACACAAGGACAGTACTGGACTACATTAAGTTCTGTATGAGTACTGTGTCTGTGGACAAAAGCATCAAGGTTTTCCCTAACCAGAAACCCTGGATGACCAGCCAGGTCCGCTCACTCCTCAAAGCCCGCGATACTGCCTTCAGGGCAGGCGACAGAGCCCTTTACAGCAAAGCTCGAGCAGATCTGAAGAGGGGCATTAAAACGGCCAAAGCGGACTATAAGAGGAGAATAGAGTCCCACCTCGTCAGCAACAGACCCAGGGAGGTGTGGCAGGGTCTACAAAACATCACAAACTTCAGAGGCTGTGATGCGACACCAGGAGACCTGAGCGAGTCGCTGGCAGAGGAGCTCAACAGCTTCTTTGCTCGCTTTGAATCACCTCAGCGACGCTCTTCGGCTCCGGCCCTGCCCCCTCCCCCCTCAGGCTCCAACAACCCCCACTCACTGTCCAGGAGCAGGATGTGAGGCGTGTGCTCCTGGCTGTGGACCCCAGGAAGGCTGTTGGACCGGATGGTGTACCAGGCATGGTGCTCAGGGCATGCGCCCACCAGCTGGCCACAGTCTTCTGCAAGCTCTTCAACCTCTCCCTGGCCCAGGCAGTCATCCCCACCTGCCTGAAATCCTCCACCATAATCCCAATCCCCAAAAAGTCACCCACAACCAGCCTAAATGACTTCCGTCCTGTTGCCCTCACACCCATCATTATGAAGTGCTTCGAGAGGCTGGTTCTCAAGCACATCAAAGCCTGCCTACCCCCCACACTGGATCCCTACCAATTCGCATACCAGGCGAACAGATCCACAGAGGACGCCATCGCCATAGCTCTGCATGCTGTGCTGACACACCTGGAACAGCAGCAGAGCTACGCCAGGATGCTCTTTGTGGATTACAGCTCGGCCTTCAACACAATAATACCGGACATTCTCATTACTAAACTAAACACCTTGGGCCTCCCCCCTCTCACATGCACCTGGATTAAGGACTTTCTGACCAACAGACCCCAGAGTGTGAGACTCGGCCCCCACCTTTCCTCCACCCGTACACTAACGCCGGGCTCACACTGCATCCGGATCCGGTCCGGTGCGGACCCCGCAGGTATTCCGTTAGATTAAAATCCCTTTTGAAGGCTCACAGTAGCTCCGTGCGGTGCGGGTCCGGTTACGGGGGCTGTACGGCACTACGGAAAGAATCCGCAAGGATCAATTTTTTCCGGACGCCGGAGTCACTCCGCGTCAAGTTTGATGAAATCTGACGAACTATACAGGAAGTGTGGCTTGAATATCCGGTGTTTTTTCAAAATAAACGAGTGTACGAACAATTGTAACTTGACTCTTCTTTTTAGACAGCACGCGCGCTAATAGGAAATGTAAACATTACATCACACCCGGTGACACAGGGTCCCGAAAGCCTGCAGCACAACACATTTTCACACATTTGCTAAATAATGGACGTGTTCTCGTGTGAAGTCCCGACAAAACGATAACCCACGTGAACTTCTGTTCTCGCGGGTGACGTTTTACGCACCCAGCACCGGAGCTGGCCGCACTCCCTATCTGGAGCAGATGTGAGTTGTAGCTTGCGGAAAAACCGCACCGAAGCCGGACCGAAGCCGTTCCGTAGGCAGTGTGAGCCCGGCGTAAGCACCGGCTCCCCACAGGGATGCGTGCTGAGCCCCCTCCTGTACTGTCTCTACACCCATGACTGCAGCACTGTCCACCAAAGCAACATCATCGTCAAATTTGCTGATGACACAACAGTGGTCGGGCTGATCACAAAAGGAGACGAGACAGTCTACAGAGAGGAGGTCCGGAGACTCACAAACTGGTATTCAGAGAACAACCTGGCTCTGAACACCAGGAAAACCAAAGAGATCATCGTAGACTTCAGGAGGAACAGAACCGACCCGGCCCCTCTCTACATCAACGGCGAATGTGTGGAGAGGGTCCACACATTCAGGTTCCTGGGAGTCCACATCTGCAATGACCTCTCCTGGACAGCCAACATCTCCGCTGCCATAAAAAAGGCTCAGCAGCGTCTACACTTCCTGAGAATTCTCAGGAAGAACAACCTGGACCCAGAGCTGCTGCTGACCTTCTACCGCTCATCCATCGAGAGCGTGCTCACGTACTGTATCTCCACGTGGTACGGGAGCTGCACTGAAGCAGACAGAGCAAGGCTCCAGAGGACAGTGAAGGCAGCACAGAGGATTGTTGGCTGCCCCCTCCCCTCCCTGACAGACATTTACCGCTCCCGGTGTCTCAGCAGAGCCCGGAGCATCACCATGGACAATTCACACCCCAGTTCCCAGCTGTTTGAGCTTCTGCCATCTGGTAGGCGCTACAGATGTGCAAAGGCAAAGAAAGACAAACAGACTGAGAAACAGTTTCTTCCCGAGAGCCATTACCACCCTGAACTCTCAATTGTAAATCCCACCCACCCACAATGCAAATGTGCAATATTCTACCTCACTTTCATTCTGTGAATGCTGCAAATAACATCACTGTGTGCAATATATTTTATCTGTGCAATACATTTTTATGTCTATTTTTATTTCTTGTTCTTTTTTACTATTCATATCTTTATTGTGTTTTTGTACATATTGGCAATTTTGCATTTTATTCTTTGTACATACATATTTTTTATATTATTACTGTTTGCACTGAAGCAGGTGAAGCTTTCCAATCTCGTTGTACGTTGTATAATGACAATAAAGGGCATTCTATTCTATGTGAAACATCTGCAGGGGAGCACAAAGTACGACACTAAGTATAAATAATAAATACATAAATAATAAATAAACAATAAATAGTTTTAATACATGGAATGAAAACAGGATCTTATGTTGATAGAAGATGAACCAGAAAGCTGAAGATGGATGGAATAACTCCATCTCTCAGTTTGATGATGTGACCAGTCGATTAAAATCCTCTGGCTTGAAATTTTCACTTCAGAGAATGAAGACTCTGGGTCTGTGAAACCTTCCCTTCTTCAGGCACCTTCCACTTGTTCCTGATATCGATTTGGGGCGTCTACTGATTATTATGTCCATGGTTTTCAGCAAAACACCGTATGGATTACTCCTCCCCCATGTGACGTCATTTCAACACTTCATGAGCACGCCTTTTTGACAGATATCTTATCCAATAATTAACCACAATGCACTGCATGACTCAGTTACCAAAAAAGCCCCAAGTGTCTTATCTGTGTAACTTAATTTGTGGTTTGAGTGACTTCAGGAGGACTGGGAAAATGATTAAATCTACCTCACAAGCAGTGGCGGCTGGCCAATAGAGGGCGTTAGGGCGCCGCCTGTCCCTATCCAAAACATGATGGAGCAACAAATAAGAATTGTTTTAATTATTATTACATGTATTTAGAGGTAAAAACACTCATATAGATTCATATACTGAGAAGGATGTATAAAGGATTTCTGAAAGACAGAAATTGCTTTGTAAAATATGATTTCCTCCTGCTTCTTCACTTCTCATGTGTCTAGTTCAGCTCTGGGGAGTTGCAGAAATCGCCCTTAGGAGGCGGGCTCTTAGATCAAATTATCCAATAACAGATCTGCACTGCCAAATGGAAGAAAAAAGAAAATAAGTCCACGAAGGGCGATTTTCTATTGCCCCATTAAATACCACGAGATTATCCGCTATCAAATAGCCGTTAAATGGGAAAAGGAAAGCAGACTGTGAGAGGCTTCTCTCGAAGCTAGCTGGACGTAGCTAGGTTTTTATTTAAAACAAGTGGCACTGAGGTTTATCCAGTGCTGGACAATTAAAATGATCGAACATATTTAATGTTGTGTTAAATATTACATAAAACACAAAATTTAATGTTAATACACAAAATTTACGTATTTGGCTGAGTAGATTAACCTGTTCTGGTGATTATTTTTTTATTTTACAATTGAATAAAGTCTTTGTTAAATATTAAACTGAAGTTGAAAATGTTTTTTTATACAGGGTTTACATAAACTCATCTTTACAAATGTTTTACTGACCGTCACTTAATTGGATTTATTCAGCCCCACCCAAAAATATTTCACTAGCCGCTACTGATCACAACGCATGAATAAGGTTTAAGAATTCAAAGACATAGTTAAGAAAAACAAAAGTCATTTACCAAAAACAATTAATTTGGCCCACCAAGTTATAATGCATCAGACTTAAATCAACCCTAAGAGCAGATATAATGACTGCATACTTATGCAATAACTGCATACTTGCTTATTCTTGAAAAAAGTACATAAAAATGTCTATACCACTTTTATGTTCATATAACAAGTTATGTTTTCTGAGTGTAGGTAACATAAGATGGTTTTTACTTTATTTCATAAAATCATCAAATAGTCTAAATATTTTTATGGCACCTTATGATTCAGACATCATGTAAAGCCAAATAGTATGAATTGTTTTTTCTACATGGCTAAACTCACACAAAAATGTCCATTCAACACAGTTTCTAAGCTCATCATAGGTATGGTTTACATCCTGGAGGACAGTGACAGTGACCTGACGGTGGAATAATTTCACAGCAGTGACGCATGTGGATCTCAGACAGCCCTTATTATCAAATAAGAACTACAAGTTATCTAAAACTACATGGGAATAGGTGAATTTCTGTTTTCTTTTTTATAAAAGTACACTGTTAAAAAGGAAGAAAAACCTCAAAGTCTAAAAACAAATCTGGAAATCCAGTAAATACATTTCTTGTCATAAAGCTGAAAGCCTCCTCATAATGACAGGTGGATTCTCACGGGGATAAATCAAAGCTTGCTAGTATAGAAAAGCACCTCGAGCCACATGTTTGTTGGAAACCCACTTGAGTCTCAACCGAACATTACAGCAAACAGAACTGCCACCTTAAGCTGCAGCTTTCAAGCCTGGATGCATCTATGATGGTGTGACTGAGTGGGCTGAGGCAAAGAGATGGTGATAATGTTTCTATGGTGACAGCGCTCATCCATTTGGGAGTCTCCAATGAGGAATGATGGCAAACTTCTGCAAACAGCCCCCTTGATTCTAATCTATTTACAGGATGAAGAGACAAAGTTGTTGGTACTCTTTTTTTGAAAGACTAATTAAATGTTTTTCCAGCTCTGAGTTCAGATTTGTGCTTCTTTATAACACAATATCAGCTTTAACATACTTAATGGATATAGAGGGAAAATTCCACAACTTTAAATTTTGTGTATTCGTAAACTTGTGGTCTAGCTTTCTCTCTGAAAAACGGACTTGATGTGTGACACACTCTTTTCCACTGACATCTACTCAGCCTGCCTGACTCAAGTTTCAAGTTTCAAGTTTATTTATTTATAAAGCGCCAGTTCATGACAAAGTCATTTCAAGGCACTTCACAGAAAAATCAATCAATTAATAATAAAACATTTTCTATCTAAGGAACCAGCCGATTGGGCTGAATTGTTATTTCAGCACAATCCCCCATCCTGAGCAAGCACAACTGGCGACAGTGGAAAGGAACGACTCCCTTTTAACAGGAAGAAAGCTCTAGCAGAACCCGGCTCAGGATGGGCGGCCTTCTGCCTTAGCCGACTGGGGTCTGAGCTGACAGGAAAGAGACACAGACAAACACAGATGTATTTAGGCCAGTCGTCATGTCTATGGAAAGATAAACAGAGAAACAGTTAATGGCAGCAGTAACAATCAAAGCAATAACAATTTGATGGTTCTAGTGGGAATATTTCATCCCTTGTTTATGTGAGATACACCCTCCTCAGAGGCAGCCACAGTAAAAAAAGACAGCAGAGT
>SSNP01000226.1:378673-404794 GCA_006937955.1 Pachypanchax playfairii | reverse complement strand
TCAAACTATCACTTTCAACATCAACATGAATATTGAAATCTCCCACTATAATGACTTTATCAGATTTCAATAATAGTTCTGATAAAAAGACTGAAAATTCAGACAAGAACTCAGAATAAGCACCTGGTGGACGATATACAACAACAAGTAAAATAGGTTCCTCTGATTTCCAATTTGGGTGAGAAATACTGAGGGTCATAAATTCAAAAGAAATATAACTAGTAACTGGTCTAGAGCTAATCAATAGACCTGACTGGAAAATAGCTGCTACTCCTCCTCCTCGACCTGTTGCTCGAGGAACATGAAGATTAAGGTAGTTAGAAGGAGTTGATTCATTAATACTAACATGATCCTCCTGCTGCAGCCAGGTTTCCGTAAGACAAAATAGATCAATATGATGATCAATTATCAGATCATTAACTAACAGAGATTTAGATGAAAGAGATCTAACATTCAGTAAACCACATCTAATGGTTTTATTTACAGGTTTTATATTAGTAACTGTATTTATTTTAATCAGATTTTTATTATTTATTTTTCTAGAACAAAATATTTGTTTATTTAATTTGAACCGTGGTTGAGCAGACACCGTCTCTACAGGAAAGTGGGAGGGTAACGACAGAGAAGCTGCAGAGAGGTGTGTAAGACTACAACTCTGCTTCCTGGACTGGACCCTGGATTGTCACGGTTTTGGAAAAGTAATAAATTCAGCCATATTTCTAGAAAGGAGAGCTGCACCATCCAAAGTAGGATGGATGCCGTCTCTCCGAATCAGTCCAGGTTTTCCCCAAAACGTCTGCCAATTATCGATAAAGCCCACGTTGTTATCGGGACACCACCTAGACAACCAGCGACGAAATGAAGACATACTCCCCCCAACTTAGCCTAATGGTGCATTCACACCGGCCACTTTGTCAACGTCAAGCAACGCTGATAACACTCCAAATTTGACGTTTGAAGTTGAAGCTCATAACGCCTGCCAGTCAGAGCGCATAGGCGTTAAAGCTCGTAAAGCCTGACCAAAAAAGAGCGCGAAGGCGGGGCTTCCTTTGTTATCGGATGTTCAGAGCTATTGCAGATCATATTGAGACAGTGGCTTGGATTTATTTACTTCATAGATCTAGACAACGTCGACATCGGGTGCATCAGCGCCATTTGTGGATACACCCCATTCTTCAGATGCGTTCTGAGTTTGGTGAGTTTAACCATTTGCTCCAGGAGCTACGTTTGGATGAGGTTAATTTATCTTCCATTTTGGCTGATCCCGCTTCTTTCCGGCTACGTGCTGTGACGTCTTACGTCACTATGATGAGACGCTCTGATTGGTTGACATGCCGCTTCAAGAGCATTATCAACGTCAAAAGTTCAGCTAGCTGAACTTTGAGCTTATCTAGCTTTTCAAGCGTCAACACCTGAAAAGCTAGAAAAGCTTGAAAAGTTGCCTCTCATAACGCTCACAAAGCGCCGCAGAGCCGTTGACGTCTGTCTGACGCCCGTCCACCATTAACTTTACATATAAATTTGCTGCTTATGAAGTTGATGGTTGGGCCGGTGTGAATGCACCATAACACCATCCATTGTGTTTACAGAAATGAGGGTGAAGGTGTGGAAGAGGGCAGGGTTTCGATTTACAAGCGGTGCGAAAAGTCTGTGATACAGAAAGTAGTCTGACACAGAAAACCCAGCAGCACGGCAGGAAGCTTCCCAGTCCCGATTTCAGATATACACCCAGGATTTTTTCCAAGTGTTTCCAACAAGAGGTTAACCTCTCGATCAAAGCTTAACGGGCACGATTTCAGAAAAAAACCCAGAATTTTTTCAAAGCATTTCTAGCAGGAGGTAGACAGCTATCCAATCAGAGGGCAGCAGTGATGGGGTGGGGGTACTAGCGTCATAAACTATCATAGCCAATCACTGCACAACGGATGCCGCAGCCTGACTCAGTCCAACTCGTACTACCTCCAGAAGTGGTACGAAAAAAACGGGAAAGCTACACCTTGTTTATTAGGCCCAAGTACCGAAGGCGGTGCAAAGGTCTATTGTTTTCTCACTGTTTACTAGGCCCAAGCTCTAAAGGCAGTGCTAAGGCCTGTTGTAATTCTAATGTTTATCAGGCCTGAACACCGAAGCCAGTGCAAAGGCCTTTTGTATCTGTAGTGTTTCTTTTTATTATTAGGCCCAAGCACTGAAGACGGTGGAAAGGCCTATTGTATCCTCACTGTTTCTTATTATCGGCCTTCTCATTATTAGGCCTGAGCACCAAAGGCACAATCAGCATGAAAATCGTGTGAACCCGACATTTCATCAGTCAACTCTTGGATTTTAAACATAAATATTTGTGTTGCCTGGCAACAGCCTTGTAGTCTTCCTTTCATATTGCCTGATGAAAGATTAAATAAATTAACAAATCATAATCTGCTGTTGCTTATTGTTATGAAAATAAAATGTCCTTGTAGAACTGTGGTTCTACAGGGTGGGCCATTTATATGGATACATCTTAATAAAATGGGAATGGTTGGTGATATTAACGTCCTGTTTGTGGCACATTAGTATATGTGAGGTGGCAAACTTTTCAAGATGGGTGGTGACCATGGTGGCCATTTTGAAGTTGGCCATCTTGGATCCAACTTTTTGTTTTTTTAATAGGAAGAGGGTCATGTGACACATCAAACTTATTGGTAATTTCACAAGAAAAACAATGGTGTGCTTGGTTTTAACGTAACTTTAACGTTTTGTTCATCAGTTGCCGTCTGTCTCAAGACCAGGTTTAAGTTTTCTTTGTATGCTAGACTATTTTTGGCACTTAGGATGCTGGGAACTTCCTTTTGTACTGCAGTTTTGTTTTTACTTTTAATAGATATGCTGGTAACTTCCTTTTGTACTGCAGTTTTGTTTTTCATTTAAATTAAGTGTGGCCATTTTTTATTGTCTATGGTTCTCAGCATAAGACGTGATTGATTACTCCTCCCCCATGTGACGTCATTTCAACACCTTTTAGACTCATACCCACAAACTGAAATTCGTATCCTTCGAAGTCTAGAAAATTAGTTTTGTATTCACAAGACTTTGCACTCACAGCTTTTAGATTCATACTCACATGAAAACAATCCTAATCCACACAATTTCTCAGACTCATGTATATGACGGCAGAGTTTTGTGTACGAGACTTTCATTGACTTAAATACAAATATGAATGTTTAAATCATGAGCACGCCTTCTTATACAACAGGATCGGTGCATCCCTACAACAGTCGTCATTCCTGTCCACAGCTAGTCCCTGTCCACAGCTAGAACCCTCTACAATGGCTCCCTGAAGAATAACTGAGCTACAACAACACTTAATTTCCCTTCAGGGATTAATCAAGTATTTTTGATTGATTTGATTTTTTGTCAGAACAACTGTTCATCAAGCTTCAAGCACTTCCTCGTCATTTCCAGTGGTTCCAGCTCAAACCTTCAATGCACTGGGGTCTCATTTATAAAACATTGCGTAGAAACCCTACTAAAAGTGTACGTACGACCAAAACAAAAAGTTTGTGTACGCCAAAAAAAATTCCGATTTATAAAACCATGCGTACGCACAGTTGTAAGCAATTTCCCTTATATAAATCACACTCTTCCTGGAAGCTTGCGTACATGAATTTGGCTCATGTCCCTCCATGAACATGCCCAAACCGGGCCATATAAGGTCAATACAAAGCAAGACATGAATATTGATGCATATGGAAAATATCGCAACTAAACAAAAAAACAAGAAGATAAACTTCACAGAGACGAAAATTAAAGTGTTAGTGGGTGAAGTGGAGGCTAGGAGAGACATTTTATTTGGTGGAAACAGCAACGGTGTCACAAATAAAAGTAAAAACTAGGAGTGGCAGTGTCTGCAGTGCACTTGTCAGTGCAGCTGACAAGACGGTGTGTCTTGTGTCAGAGAAGGAGGGCGACACCGACCTGACAGAAACAACAAATAAAGCCGGTAAAACACCTTTTGTAATATGTGGCTACGTTAACAAATTTTAGCATGTTTTAAGGAGACGGACTAATATGTCCTGTCTTTTCAGCATAAAAAGAATTAAGGGTGTGTTTTGCGACATGACAGCCGTTGGGGCCTTAAATGATACATTAAAAAACATTAAATGAACCTTGTCGTTGTCATCTAAAACGCTGCATTACACCCTCAGACCCTAAAGACTTCCTGTCGAGGAGGAGGCGATTCATTTTATGTACTTCTCTTAGTATTAAAAAATGTTTTTAGGAGAGCTACAGCTCACTGCAAGCTGCAATAAAGATATCATTGCTGTTCTGAATGTTTATAATAACATGAATCTATAATTAATATTTGGTATGAGGTGAAATGACGTGTGTGAGAGGAGTAATATGCAGTCTGACTGCAGTTCACCACCTCACCAAGTGCGTCGTTGATTCCCCTCATCTCCAAAATGTCCGTACACACGGTTCAGAGTTGGCGTACAGGTGCGCACGTTTCCAAGTCAAGTTCATTTTTTATAAATCCCAACTTTTGCTTTGAAAGTGGTGTACGCTACTTTAAGACCCCATTTTGTGCATATGCATCATCTATAAATGAGACCCCTGGTATTCAAATCAAACCTTACTGCCAAAGCTCCAAACCGCCAGAGGTCTTTGCCACCGAGACTCTCTCGTCAGCAAATCCGGGAATCCTGCTTCTCAGGCAGACCTGCTTACCACTGGCCTGTTGCAGCCCATGTTTCCACACCAGATCCTCATCAGTTTACACCAGTCAGGGGCACTGTGCCATTTCGGGGGGGGGTGCCTGTGACTGGGGACTGGGGAACATATTTTTGTTGCACTAGAATGAAGAATTATTGCACATCCACTACAGTAGGTGGCAGTGGCGCTCTCATGCACAGGGAGCTCGGTGGTGCACTACTGCCTCTGAGGGTATGCCTGATTTTTTCAATTTTCATAAAATATAAAATGTCTTTGAACCACTGCGAGTGTGATAGAGGTATAACATTTTTCCAGTTTAGCTAAATCAATCTGTGAGCTAGAAGTGTACAGTAAGCCAGAAAATCCAGCTGGTATTTATTTAGATGATCTGAGACCAAGGTTACACCAAAAAGGGCAACAATCGGGCATGGATCTAGGGGAACCCTGAAAATATCTGAAAGTGTCTTGAATATACCAGTCCAAAAAGATGACAGCTTAGAACAACTCCAAAATATGTGAAAATAAGTGCCAGGTAAAATTTTACATCGGTCACAGTTGGGATCTGTAATAGGAAATCTCTTTGATAGCCTGTCCTTGGACCAGTGAATCCGATGCAATATTTTACACTGTAAAAGACCATGTCTGGCACACACTAAGGAAGTATGAACCCTTTTCTGGATTTTGACCTATTTCTCCTCCGATAAATTTTGTCCTAAATATAACTCCCATTTACGTTTTATAATGTCCAATGAGGGATCATTCAATGACAATAACGAGTTGTATAGGATTGATATAGTTCATCTGAATGATTTGAAAGATATTAGCAACGTATCAAAATCAGTTGTAGGGGGTTTTGAGGGGAATTGAGAAAAATGCTTTCTAGTAAAATCCATGGCCTGTAGATATCTAAAGAAAATAGTACCAAAATCCACATAAAGTTGTTGAAATTATATAAAATTTTCATTCACAAAGAGATCTTGGAAAGTCTTAATCCCCTTATGTTGCCAATGTTTAAATGCGTTTCCCTCCAAAGAGGGAGGAAACATGCATGGATGGGAGATCTGACTGAGACACAATGCCACCCATATCGTTTTTGGATTTGTTTCCAAATTTTTAGAGTTGCTGCAACCAATGGGTTCTTTGTTAAAGGACTGGAGTTAGCAGCCACTGAGGAGAAACCTAATGCAGCCAACGAAGAAGGCTTACAAGAACGGGCCTCCAGTATACACCATGAGGGGACATCAGCACCAGGGTCTTCATATAGCCAGTGAACAATCAGACAGATATTTGCTGCCCAATAGTACAACTGAAAATTTGGTAGAGCCATGCCACCTTGTTGCCTGGAACATTGTAAATAGGATTTCCGCAAACGTGGAGGTTTGTTATCCCAAATAAATCCAGAGATATTACTGTCTATTTTTTTGAAAAAAGCATTGGGAATAAAAATTGGAACACACTGAAAAAGGAAGCGCATTCATCTTAATAGTATTTACTTTACCGGCAATAGAAAAACCTAGAGATGACCAGCGCATAATATTCTGTTTCAAGTCACTTACTAAAGGGGTAAAATTTTCTTTAAAAAGCTTTTTAATATCTTTAGTTATGCAGACGCCCAGGTAGATAAACCTGTCCACAATGACCTTGAATGGAAATTTGTGTAGGGGATATTGCTGTGCTAGAGCGTTAACCAGAAAAAGGTCACTGAAGATTTATTTTGTATCCTGAGATATCACTAAAGGTAGTGAGAGTAGATAAAACAGCCGGAAGAGAAATAGCTGGATCAGAAATGTATAGAATCATGTCATCTGCATATAAAGATGTTTTCTGCTCAAAGCCTTCTCTAAATATTCCAGTAACTGTTGCATCCTGTCAAATCGCTATAGCCAAAGGTTCTAAAGCCAAGGCAAACAGCAAAGGCGACAGGGGGCAGCCCTGCCGAGTGCCACGAGAGGTGGGAAATGCTTTTGAATAAAGCCCATTTGTGCACACCGAGGCGACTGGTTCAGTGTAAAGCAGTTTAACCCAGTTTATGAACTGTTGACCAAAGTTTAGCTTACTCAGAACATAAAACAAGTAGTCCCACTCCAACCTGTCAAATGCCTTTTCAGCATCCATTAACATTATAATTTCGGGTGTAGAAGAGTCTGAAGAGCCATAAATTATGTAAAATAACCTGCGAATGTTAAAAAAAGAATACCTACTTTTTATAAAGCCTGTTTGGTCGATTGAAATAATTTGAGATAGGACCCGTTCAAATCTTAAAGCTAAGATCTTTGCTAAGATTTTAACATTCACATTCAGCAAAGATATAGGACGGTAGGATGCGCACAATTCTGGATCCTTATCTTTTTTTGGAAGGGGAGTAATTGATGCCAATCTCAATGTTTGAGGGAGAGTACCTGTAGAAAAAGCCTCATTATACATGTTTCGCAGATGTGGTACCAGCTGGTGAGATAATATTTTAAAGAACTCTGGCGGGAACCCATCCGGCCTCTGGCTTTTCCCTGTCTGCAAAGATTTAATGGCAGGCTTCGAGTTCAGCCGTAGTAATTGGAGCATCTAGTTTATTTTGAAGTTCTCTACTGACTGATGGTAGGTTGAGATTTGAGAAGAATTTGTCAAAATCAGGCTGCACATCATGCTCAGAGGTATACAGAGACTGATAAAAATCCCTAAAATTGGCATTAATTTTTTCACTATCTTGCGTAGGGCCATCAACCATTCTTATCTTTGTGATAAATCTAGAGGTGGAAGCATGTCTTAATTGATAAGCAAGTAATTTACTTGCTTTCTCACCTAATTCATAATAGAGATGACAAGACTTTAAGAGATTTTTCCTGCTTCAGCAGACATCAAAATGTCAAATTTGTTTTTCTCAAGGAGAAGCTCTTTTAACATGGCCGGAGTAGGCACAGTTAAGTATGTTGATTGTAGTTGTGAAATATGATTTGTCAGGTCTGTTTTTTGTTTATTGATTTGCTTTTTATTATGAGTCATATACGAAATAATATGACCCCTAATGTAAGCCTTAAGAGCCTCCCATATTGTTTCACGTGAGACCTAGGCTGTAGTATTGATTTCCAAAAACAGGTCAATTTGATTAGCTATAGATTTGACAATATCATCTTGGGACAAGACAGAAACACCAAGTCTCCAAGGAGGCCTGGGAGTTTGATATGCAAATCTAAAAGTTACTGTAAGAGGAGAGTGATCTGATATGAAGATTGTATTGTACGAACATGCTTCAACTAGTTGAAGTATTTTTCAGTCAACTAAAAAATAATAGATCCGAGAAAATGATTGATGCACTGGGGAGAAGAATGACTATGCTCGTCCAGTAGAGTTGAGGTTACGCCATAGGTCTATTATAGAGTACTTGTTAATAAATGAATTAATAACCTGAGCAGATTTAGAAAATTTTGAAGAGGTGAGTCGAGGCAGCAGTTGAAATCGCCACCTAGCACTAAATGATGAGTATCTAAATTGGGCAAGTTATGTAAAAATTTGGGGAAAAAATTGTCATTATCCCAGTTTGGAGCGTATAAGTTGGCTAATGTTACTGGCACATTAATTAGAAGACCTATGACAACAACAACACGACCTTCTGGGTCTGCAGTAATGTTACTTGCAGTGAATTGTGACTTGTGAATCAGAATACCAGCACCTCTAGATCTGCTATTGAATTGAGAGTGATAGGCCTGAGCAACCCAACCTCTGCGAAACTTTAATTGGTCAGATTTCATTACATGTGTTTCCTGTAAGTAAGCAATCTTCACTTGTAAACTATTTAGGTGAGAAAGAACCTTATTTATTTATTTCCCTAGCCCCCTAACATTCCAGCTTGAAAATGTTACACTTTGACCCTGTCAAAGGAGGCGTAACTGACATATCAAAGTTTTGACTGGAATAGCAATGCAGTGGAATTTAATATGAGCATATAAACCGTCTTTTAGCAAATTGACAATTGAATATTGACTAAATAAATAGAAAGCTACTGTACCGAAAAACTGTAGGATAAAAAGAAAAAACGCAACATAGAACATTTCATATAAAACACCCACCCACGCACCCCCCCCAACATGGGTGCTTGACATTTCCCATAAAACTAAGCATTCGTTCAGTTTGAACTAGAGGCCGATCGATATGGGTTTTTATAAGGCCGATGCCGATACTGATTTTTTTTATTAATTTGTCGATAACTAACCCGATATCTGAAGCCGATTATTAAGGCTGATCTCCAAGGTCAATATACACTATATTACCAAAAGTATTCGCTCACCCATTCATGATCAGAATCAGGTGTCCTAATCACTTGGCCTGGCCACAGGTGTATAAAGTCAAGCACTCAGGCAAGCAAGACATTTGTGAAAGAATGGGCCGCTCTCAGGAGCTCAGTGAATTCCAGCGTGGAACTGTCATAGGATGCCACCTGTGCAACAAATCCGGTCGTAAAATGTCCTCCTAAATATTCCACAGTCAACTGTCAGCTCTATTATAACAAAATGGAAGCGTTTGGGAACAACAGCAACTCAGCCACGAAGTGGTAGGCCACGTAAAGTGACGGAGAGGGGTCAGCGGATGCTGAAGCGCATAGTGCAAAGAGGTCGCCGACTTTCTGCACAGTCAATTACTACAGAGCTACAAACTTCATGTGACATTAAGATTAGCCCAAGTACAGTACGCAGAGAGCTTCATGGAATGGGTTTCCATGGCTGAGCAGTTGCAGCCAAGCCACACATCACCAAGTGCAATGCAAAGCGTCAGATGCAATGGTGTAAAGCACGCCGCCACTGGCCTCTAGAGCAGTTGAGACGCGTTCTCTGGAGTGATGAATCACACTTTTCCATTTGGCAATCTGATGGACGAGTCTGGGTTTGGAGGTTGCCAGGAGAACGGTACATTTCAGACTGCATTGTGCCGACTGTGAAATTTGGTGGAGGAGGAATTATGGTGTGGGGTTGTTTTTCAGGAGTTGGGCTTGGCCCCTTAGTTCCAGTGAAAGGAACTTTGAATGCTTCAGGATACCAAAGCATTTTGGACAATTCCATGCTCCCAACCTTGTGGGAACAGTTTGGAGCGGGCCCCTTCCTCTTCCAACATGACTGTGCACCAGTGCACAAAGCAAGATCCATAAAGACATGGATGACAGAGTCTGGTGTGGATGAACTTGAATGGCCTGCACAGAGTCCTGACCTGAACCCGATAGAACACCTTTGGGATGAATTGGAGCGGAGATTGAGAGCCAGGCCTTCTCGACCAACATCAGTGTGTGACCTCACCAATGCACTTTTGGAAGAATGGTCAAAAATCCCTATAAACACTCTCCTCAACCTTGTGGACAACCTTCCCAGAAGAGTTGAAGCTGTAATAGCTGCAAAAGGTGGACCGACATCATATTGAACTCTATGGGTTAGGAATGGGATCGCACTTCAGTTCATAGTATGAATAAAGCAGGGGTGTCAAACTCCAGGCCTCGAGGGCCACTATCCTGCATGTTTTAGATGTTTCCCTGTTTCAACACACCTGATTCAAATGAACAAGTCGTTAACAGGCTTGTGCAGAACTTGTTGAAATACAGAGGATTTGAATCAGGTGTGTTGAAACAGGGAAACATCTAAAACATGCAGGATAGTGGCCCTCGAGGCCTGGAGTTTGACACCCCTGGAATAAAGGCAGGTGAGCGAATACTTTTGGTAATATAGTGTATGTTTTAGCAACGCACTGATTGGGAAGGGCAATTGAACACTCACTGTGTGCAATATAAATTAAATAAGTCAATAAATCTTTGTTTTAATATTTATTGAACTTTAAATATAGAATCATATAAAAACTAAAAACAAAGGAGTTGTGGCAAAACAGATACAGGCCGTTCGGACATGGGAGAACTCGGGTGTTATCGCCACCTGCGTAGTTTGAGAGATAAAAACTGAAAGAGAAGTTTTTGACCTGTTTTCACAACCACTATGAAGGTAAGAACACATAGAGCTAAATTGTTCAACAGAAACGTCAGGGCCTAGCAGACCTGCTTTCTCCCATGCAGCACAATCACGTGACATTGACTGACCAATAATAAACCTCTCAGTTTCTCATGCTAGCAAGATTTTTTTTTCAAACTTAATTGAACAAAGTGCAAGTACAGAAGAGGAAAAATTAAGTATACAACATAAGAGTTACAAGAACAAACTGCCAAGTGGATTAATTATATAAATACATACAAAGATTTGCATTTTGATAGTTTTTAATAAGGATACAATTATACGCAGAGGTGTACTTATAATAATTTAATAAACTAATGACTAGGGATGTCCCGATCAAGATTTTTTGCCCTCGAGTTCGAGTCATTTGATTTTGAGTATCTGCCGATACCAAGTCCCAATCAGATCTATAATGCATTAAAAAATGAAGAAAAAGGAGCAAATAAACCGATCCAGGATGTTCCTTATGTTGTATTTAATTCACCCTACTTAATATTTAGCTGCACAAACAGGACAGCCAGCATTCCTCGGACTGGGACAGTTGCAGTTGCAGCCACTCCAACACGTCCTGAGGTTTCCCCTAGGCTTCTACACGGTGGGGAGTCATGAAGTTGTTACTTGTGTGTAAAAAACGAACACAACGAGAGCACATTTCTATACTGTGAGCATGCAAACAGTCCGAACGCACACATACCGGTGGATGGACATTACGTTATTAAATAAAGCATAATTATGTATAATAATTAATAATAATATAATAATAATTAAATAAGCTGCTCAGAACAGCAGACACTGTATAAAGAGTGACATGATCATGGGCTGTCTTCTGGATGCAGTAAGTGATCACCTCCACTCCATGAACGAGTTTATAATAATATCATAGGATATAATTTAATATGACTATAAACTAACACAGGAACTCATGCTAACGCGGCTAGCGAAGCGAGTGGAGCTAACATGGCAACATTCTCAATCCAACATCATCCACCGAGCCAATTAAAAAAGCCTCAAAGAAAATATACACATCGAGGCCTTTATAAGTCCTCATCTTCTCCACTGTTGTGTAGACTACAGGACTGTTAACATTCACATTTTCACACACGTTGCGGTCGGTCGTCATTGAAACGTGTCCCCTCTTAAAATGGCGGCTGCGGGTTGCGAGGCAAACTGTCCTGTATGTTGACATCACACGAAAAGGTGTATCGATGCGTTAAAAACTAATAAGAATATATATACATATATGTCAGAGTCCTGATCAGGAGGTAACGTCCGATTCAGATCGAGTCTGAAACTACGTGATCGAGCCCGATTTCTGATCATGTGACCGGATCTGGCCATCCCTACTAATGATACTATTCAAAGTCGTGAGTTTGGGGGGTGAATTGTTTTCTTCCTGGGGGGGCGCAAGAGAAAATAATTGAGAAGCTCTGTTTACACAAAGAAATCGCAAAAACGACAGGGAGATTACTAATTAGGAACAGCTGGGGAGAACAGGAAGCACAGACTATTACAAAATAAGACAGGAAGGACGGCAAACATACTCACCACAACAGAGAGACAAAACCACAGCACAGAACAGAGCCCACAAAGGTGACATGGGGAATGGGAAACTCAAAGTCACAAACTGAAATCGCCAGAGTACAGGAAAACATGACCTTAATAAAACACACTCAAAACTTATGACAATACTCCCCCTCAAGGACTGCTCCCAACATCCTAAAACAAAACAGAGACCACAACTAGAGGGTTGGAGGTGGTGGCCTGGAAGGCGAGAAGCAACCCTAAATCTATGTATTTGGAGCAAAACCGTAAACTAGCAAAGGTGGGCCCAAGTTAGAACGGGCTTAAGCTGAGCTCAAAACAGAGTTCAGGGCCTGGGGGACTGGAGCTCTGGCAGGAGAGTTGGTGCAGGCAAAGACAAGGACAAGGTGAGTCTAGCTTACGCTAGCACATTGAAGAGTGTGTAGCACAGAGGCTAGCGCAAACCTTAGTGTGGTTGGATGCCAGAAAAGCCGGCGCAGGTAGGAGAGGCTGGAGTACGGTGTGGAGAAGAGGCTGGAGCGTGTTTGTGCATTTGAGAGACTAATGGGTGTGTATGAAAAAGACAGTGATGTGTGCGTGTGTGAGTAACGAAAAAGCCTGAAGAGTGTGTTTAAAGGGTTTGGGTTAGGTATAAATCTAGTTTCTAAAATCAATGGAAGTCAATGGACGGTCCCCATAAGGATAACAAAACACACTTGTGTGTGTGTGTGTGGGCTTGTATTTCTGACCTCCTGAGGACCCGTTTCCTGACTTTTACTATCTTTCTGGGGTCCGAGGGTTCTTGTGGGGACCGAAGCCTGGTCCCCATGAGGGGGACTCCCCTTTTTAGGGTTAGGGGTTAGGTTTATAGGTATGGTGTGAATAGAGTTTTAGTTAGTCTTATGGTTAGTTATAGATCAGTAATGGTTAAGGTTAGGAAAAGGGTTTGGGTTAGGTATAAATCTAGTTACTAAAATCAATGGAAGTCAATGGACGGTCCCCATAAGGATACCAAAACACACTTGTGTGGGTGTGTGTGTGTGTGTGTGTGTGTCTGAAGCACTGAGTGTACGTGCTTGTAATGAGGACTCTGCGAGTGGATGTGTATGTGAGGCACTGAGGTGTGTAAGTGTGTGTATGCGTCTCTTAAATATGTGTGTGCGAGTGTGCATATCTGAGTGTGTGTGTGTCTGAAAGATGTGAGAGTGTGTGTCTTATGTATGCGTGTGTGTCCGAGTGTCTGTCTGAGCGTGCTGCATATGGATGTGTCTGAGAGACTGGTGAATATGAAAGCGACTGATAGATGCATGTGTGTGTGTGTATGCATCAGAGCGAGTTGTGTGAGTGTGTGAGATGAAGTCTCCAAGGAGGGTGTGTAACGAGGCGTTCGAGGAGGGTGTGGGACAAGATGTCCGAGGAGAGTGTGAGACAAAGCGACCGAGGAGAGTGTGAGACAAAGCGACCGAGGAGAGTGTGAGACAAAGCGACCGTGGAGTGTATGAGACAAAGCGACCGAGGAGTGTGTGAGACGAAGCATCTGAGGAGTGTGTGTAATAAAGCGTCCGAGGAGTGTGTGTAAGAAAGCATCTGAGAGACAAATGTGTGTGCATGTGTGTGTGTATCTGAGAGATAAAATGTGTGTGCATGTGTGTGTGTATCTGAGAAACAATGAGTGGACATGTGTGTGTGTTTCCCAAAAAGGTACATATGCCAGGATGTGTGTGTCTTAGGGCAGTGTGTTTGAGAGTTTGTGCGTATGATGAATGTGTGTGTGTCTGGTAAATGCGTGCGTATATATGCATGTGTGGGTCTGGTGGATGCAACAGTACATGTATCTGTTAACAGCGAGTGCATCTGAATTTCAGGTGAAACAAGTATGACTGATAGACGCATGTCTCACAGGGAGGTGTGTCTGTGTCTGATAGATGTGTTCAGGATCTGAAATTAATAGTTGCTACTCACCACTCACTAAATGCTAGCAAATTTTCTGTTTGGTGAGTAAAATTTGGAGCGCCATCCACTACATAGCGATTAAATATTTGCACCAAATTTGTTATGTTTTTCGGTCCTCTTTTCAATGGATTTCTGTGATGCTCCTCTGCTGTCTGTATGCAGTGTACACAAGCATACATGAACATCACACCATAAATAATTTCCTTTTATCCATGTAGCAATTAGCAGGTTAAAACTAGCATGAAATGTTGAGATTTTTAACCGGAGCCAGTCAGCCTTCAAAAAGTACTCTAAACTCTAAATTGGCTGTCTCTATGTAGTCATGCAATGAACTGTAGACCTGTCTGAGTGTAACCCTGCCTCTCACCCAATGACTACTGGAGATGAGTATCAGATCCCCATGGCCCTGAACAGGAACAAGTGGGTACAGAAAATGCCTGACATTGTTTTGTTTTTATTATACTTAGCAAAAGGGTACAAACAATGCTGTCCGCATCTGCAGTTAACAGATTATCTATAAGATTTACAAATGATTTAACCATGTTGTGATTCTATTTAGCATTTCTCAGTAATCCTCCTGCATCTTGTGCTCTGAGCAGCTGCTCCACTCTTTCCAAGAAAATGACTGACTGTAGCATAGCGAGATAACAATATTACACCAGAACCTGCCTGGCATGTCCGCACTGCCCCTGCAGATTAAACTCATACAAGCTGCGAGAGCCTGAAGCAAGATACTAAGCACCACCATCTTGTAGTATTTTACTTTCTAATAATGTCTTGGCCAAAATGTGCATTTGACTGCGAGAGTCACACGAATTTATTCACCATTTTATTCAGGCAGCACCAGAGGCAGCACTCACAAGGGGGTGAGGTGTGTGTGTGTGTGTATGGGGGGGGTGTTGGGGGGCCTCAGGGAGAGATGGGATTTTAGGTTTTAATTCCTGGTCTGACAATAACTCAAGAATATAAGTAACATTTCAGGACAAATGAAAACTATATAACACCAAAGGTAAGATTTTATCATATGTGCCTATCCCATACGTTGAAAGCTGTAAAATAGCAGGATACAGGACGTTTATATATATACAAAGTCATTCTTTTATGCTGACTCAATTTACAGAAACACTAATTAGAGTCTGGACAAAGCTGATGGGTTCTAATCAGATCGCTCCTGAAATCTAAAAAAAAAACTGCAACACTAGTTGAGTGATCTGTTTGTGTTTATGAAGTTCTCAATGGACAGATAAGATTAGATCTGACGTGTAATAAATTACTTGTTAAACTTGCCAATAATTTAAAATAATGTTGTACAATAAAACAATTAAGATACATTTCTCCATCAACAGTCAGACTTCTTTCTATAACTTATTTAAATGAGAAGTCAACAAATATTTAGATTGGCTAAATGTCATGCTGGCTATTATTATAGTAAGTAATATGCTTAATATATATATTTTAAACTTTCAGTGTCACTTATCAGGTGTTAAAAATCCTGGTCCAAATGTCAAAGTTTAAACTTTATAGACTCGCCCTTTTTTGAAGTGTTGTTGGTCTCAGTTAAACCATACGGAGGCGATTTGTGTGTTTCTAATAATTTATGTTAATGTTTCAAGGCATTTGACTAGTCCTCGATATCTGTTTTAATACAAACGCAAGACAAAAAGTATGCTTTTTTATGAAAAAAGTATGCTTTTCAAAATGCTTGTTTATATTTTTATGTAAATGGTTACAGCCTTAGTTTATGCATGTCAGAAATATCATAGCAGAGAAAACCGTAAAAATATGTATGCATAGCGTTTCAAAGGCTACTTACCAATTCTCTCCTTCTGTGTTATGATTACACGATCATAAAACTAAATATTAATGTTGAAAACATTAAATTTCGCTCTTAAAATCCAAAATTGTTTCTCTATATATCAGGTACGAACCACGGGCGCCGCCATCTTGGATTTCAAAAATCTTCTTCTTCTTTTTCTGTGTTTTATTGGCGGGTTGCAACTAAATTTTAGGTGCATTTCCGCCACCTACTGCATGGGAGTGTGAGTCGCAGTGGGGAGTATCCTATCAATATTTCCCACTAGATTCTTTTTATTATTCTACTTTTCCTCAAAAATTCCAATACTAATCCATATTTCCCGATATCTCCATTTAACAGATTCCTTAAACTCAATTGCCCATATCTCTTAACTTTTAATTTCTCTTCTAATATTTTCCTATTTATCACATACTTTCTACAACAACATAACACGTTCCGCTGTTTCCCTATAATTCCAACAATCACACAATCCTGTACCATGCTTTCCTAATATATAAAGTGTACTATTTAAACCTGTATGCCCCATTCTCATCCTTGAAATTATTACTTGATTTTTGTTGTTATTTCCAAACCTTTATTAGAACGAAATCTGTAAACAACTGTTTCCTCTGTTCTGTTTTTTTAAACAATCTTTATTAGCAAAAAAGTCATAATACAATGTTATGACAACTGCCAGTGGAATATAACTATAATAATAAACAAGGGCAATAGTTTTAGTAACATGAAGCAACATAACTAGTTTATTTATTTCAAGTTTCAAGTTTATTTATTTATAAAGTGCCAGTTTATGACAAAGTAATTTCAAGGCAGTTCACTTCAATAAAACAGACTACAGAAAGAGGTTAAAGAGGTCTTAACAGACTTTGCTTTAGTAGAGTGTGTGGAGAAGACTTCTTATTAACAGAAATGTTTTACTATGTTATCTTATGTAATCTTACAATAGTCTTACAATAGTCGTGTGCTATTACTATATTTTTGACTTGGACTAAAGATTGTACTTTTAAGAGGTGTAAACTTAATAGCTATGTAGATCATGTAAACTCTTTGTTAACCATTTGTTAACCATTTCCTTCTATTAGATATTCAGTGGAAAATTACTGATGAGTTCAGTTTCACTTTCCTTGTGTTTTACTTTTACACACCCTCGCTTGGCAGCTAGAAAGACAGCAATACGAGGAAGGCCGATCAGATCTCTCCGGTGCCCAGCGAGGTTCGTGTGTTGATCTCCAGAATGCATTCTGTCCTTTTGAT
The DNA here is from genome assembly GCA_006937955.1 of Pachypanchax playfairii. Classification (NCBI taxonomy): domain Eukaryota; kingdom Metazoa; phylum Chordata; class Actinopteri; order Cyprinodontiformes; family Aplocheilidae; genus Pachypanchax; species Pachypanchax playfairii. The sequence continues at coordinate 387,589 of SSNP01000226.1, read as the reverse complement.
AGAATTGTTTAATAAAGCTGTGTTTCGAGAGTCTTAACCAGTTTATCTCTTCTCTGATCCTGAACTTGGTGGAGTGTTTTGGTACTTGACTTCAACAAGTGCTTCATTGTTTTGATATATTGCTTGACCTCATTTTCAAAAATGGAGAAGAGAGGTTTTTGGTTAGTATAGCGGTATGTGTGTGAGCCATTTGGCCATTTGGCTAGTAATAAATTAATTATGTAAAAGTTTTCCTTTGTGAGGGTAGTTCTGTTTTCATCTTTTCTTTGCGTTCTTCTTCTTCTCCTAATTATTTTCACCAACATAGCACAATGCTGCCCCTTATAATCAGTATATCAACTTAAACTTATATTTTCAAATGCAAATTGGTGGAGATAAGAAACTTTATGACAGCTCTATCCAATGAGTTATATTTATATAGAGGACATGCCAACATGTTACCATTGTCCAATGTGTGCAAAGCTGGCCGCCATGTTAAATCTGAGTGGAGCAGGATTCAAGCCGGTCATCCTCCGGAAAAGGGATTCTCTTTTTGCAGCAACATTTCACGTCCACATACTTCACTTACCCTGATTCTCTTCTAAAATGTGCCAAATATGTACTACTACTACTACTACTACTGTCATTTAGCAGACGCTTTTATCCAAAGCGACTTACATTGAGAGAACATACAAGCACGAAATCAAAGAGAAGGAAACAATATAAGGAGGCGGACTGTTTGGAGTCCAGTTTAATTCCGACGCTGATACATCAAGTGTATCAATTTTTTTTTTTTTGTAGAGTTAAACTCCCAAATCGCTATCATAAATCAATCCCACATAAAGACTGAAAGTGTTCTTTAAAGAGGTGAGTCTTAAGTCTGCTCTTAAAAGTAGGTGCCGACTCTGAGGATCGGACCGAGTTTGGTAGGTCATTCCACCATCGGGGGATAACAGAGGAGAAGAGTTTGGAACATGATCTCATGCCACGTTGTGGTGGAAGCGCTAGGCGTCTTTCAGCGGCTGAGCGTAGCTGACGCGTGGGAATGTAGCTTTGGATGAAGGAGTGAAGGTAAGTAGGAGCTGTGTGTGTTAGAGTCTGGTAAGCCAGAAGCAGAGCTTTGTATTTGATGCGTGCTGCAACTGGAAGCCAGTGCAGAGAAATGAGCAGCGGGCTGGTTGAAGACCAGACGTGCTGCTGCGTTCTGAATCATCTGCAGAGGTTTAACCGAGGACGCCGGAAGACCGGCCAGCAAAGAGTTGCAGTAGTTGATCCGGGACAAGACCAGGGCCTGGACCAGAAGCTGTGTCGTGTGGTCTGTCAGGAAGGCTCTGATTTTCCTGATGTTGTAAAGAGCGAATCGACATGAGCGAGCTACGGAGTTAACCTGCTCCTTGAAGGATAGCTGGTTGTCCAGTATGACACCAAGGTTTCTGGCGGAGGTTTTGGGGAACAGCGTGATGGAGTCAAGCTGCACGCTTATCTGAGGAGGCAAGGAGTTACTGGCAGGACAGACAATGAGGTCAGTTTTGGACAGATTAAGCTGAAGGTGACGATCCCTCATCCACGCCGAGATATCTGAGAGTACAACAAAGTATTTAAATTGTGTGTTTAAGTGTTTGCATTATATATATATATATATATATATATATATATATAACAAAAACATATAATGTTTTTGGTCAGGATTTGTTTTTGTTGATAGGCAGCTGCAGGATTTGCCTACCAACACAGGACTTATCTCACTGATCTATACTTTTGTTGAAGCTTCAACCTCTTTATCATTACCACATTATGAGTCGCATGCTGATGCACTCAACAAGAGCGTTAGCATTAGCTTGCATATTAGCAAATGCTAACTGTTGAGAATTAAAAAATTAAATAGCAGAGGTTATTAAAACATCAAAGGGGATCTTAAAAAGCCAAAGTTAGCATATTAGCACATTAGCATGAGCTAACTTTTCAGTAATTTTAATGATTAATATTAATAATCTATTAACATTAGAAGTAGAAACTACTTAAAAAGCAGATTATATTTAGTTTAATTTGTAATAATTTCACAGGTTTAACAGTTATAAAAAAAATAATAGTAATATAATTAGTTTTATTAATATTATAATGGCATAAATGGCATAACAATTTGAAACAGCCTAATGAAGTTGGAGCTAAACTCTTTCACAGCATAAAGTGCTGTGTAGAGTTGTCAAGTGCAGTCTGTTCAATAAAGTTGCGCGAAGGAAAAGGGGAAGTAGAAGATGCAGTAAAAGGGAGGAGTTAAATGCTGTGTCCAAATTCAGGGTCTGCATACTTCGAAGGTGAGATTTGTCGGCCGGTTACGTCACGGCTCCAGCCTTTTTTTTCCCGGATTTCAAGGCTGGGTTTCGTGTATCCGCCACTGGTCGACATATCCTAACATGCATTGCGGGTCAAACGGGATATTTTTTTATAAGCAATGGTGGACAATGAAGTGAGAGCGGCTCCCGAAGATGATTGTACTTATAAACTTAAAACTATTAGCTTTAGGGCTTTAGTCATTTATATAAAATATTCTAAAGTTATTTTAGATCCCTATTTTTCTCATACAACAGAAAAATAAAATAACAGTCCACATATTTATTGCGGGATCAACCAACTAAAGACCGTTTCTTCAAACATTTTTAAGCAGTTCTAAGTTCTGTCCAGGCCAGAGTCATCACATTTGCTAGGTGACACCACATTCGCGGGGGTGGGGGCAGGAGTTCATCTGAAGGCTAGAAACGTCCCAATTCACAGTTGTTAACATCCGGTCTACCTAGTCGAAGAAGTATGCGGCCCATGTCGACCGGGTAGACTGGCTCCTTTGAAGTATGTAGACCCTGAATTTGGAGACAGCCAATAATTGAAAAGGAGGGATTAATAAGTGAGGAGGAATCTGATTGGCTAAAGGTGTCCATTTTAGGTGTTTTTTTTAGTTTAAAAGTTAAATATCTCTAAAATTACAAATCAGCGAGAAAAGTTCAATCTTATCAATGGTACAATAACCATCATTATCTTTGCCCATCATGAAATTATTTGGCAGTATCGCCCCCAAATTACTATATTTCTGGGGCACACTACCAACCACAAGTTCAACATGAATCCTCATGTGGGCAATTTTCTTTGTTTCCAAGTCAACAGGAGTTAACTGGGACTTTCTATGTGTGAAGGCTAGAATTTGTACATGAGCCATTCTACAACCTAGTGGCCTGAATATTAAAGCCACAAACAGCAAAGATCACCAGGAACTATGTTGTCTAAGAAGAGTTTTCAGTTTTACATTTGAAATGTAAGACACTGCCTTGTGGCAAAAATGTACCTGTGTAATAGTTAATAATAACAACACGTGTCTCCCAAAATGTTTCGTAAATTGCATTGGCATGTTTTTATCAGGGTTTGTTTGTTTGTCTGTCTGTCAGCAGGATAACTCAAAAACTTATGGATGGATTTGATGACATTTGCAGGAAAAATCAGAAATGAAAGGATGATCCGGATTACTGTCTGGATACAGATTTTAATGATACGGACATAGTACTTTCTACAATATGTCCAAGTTCTGCTTGTAAGAGGTCTGCGCTCTCCGAGTGCTTATCTAGTTTGCAAATGCTCCCTTTCTAGCCATATGATAAGTGACTTCATATAAATAAGAATGACATCAGTGACTGTTCTAGAAAGCAGTGGCAACTGATATGTTAAATGCATATGACAGGAAGGTTGTGGATCATCAGTCCTAGCAGCAGCCGCTTCATCCTTCAGTCTCTGCTGGGTTTTATTCAATCAAAAATCAGATCGATCAAAAATACGTAATTAATCCCAGAAGGGAAATTAAGTGTTGCTGTAGCTCAGTTCTTCTTCAGGGAGCCATTGTAGAGGGTTCTAGCTGTGGACAAGAAGGATCTCCTGTAGTGGTCTGTGCTGCAGCAGATTATGAAGAATCTTCTGACTGAAGACACTCTGTTGTTGAGTTACTGTGTTCTGAAGAGGATGATGAGGGTTTTTCATCATGTTCTTCATTCTCCTTTGGGCAATCAACTCAAGAGACTCCAGTTCAGTCTTCAGGACAGAATCAGTCCTCCTTATCCATATGTTCAGCCTCTTCATGTCAATTGCTCTGATGCTGCTTCCCCAACAGGTGGCTGCAGATGTGATCAGCTGACAAACTCCTCTTCTTTTGCCGCTCCTCTTCAAATCTCTGTCTGCCTGTATTGTTTGAAAGCCAGGTAGACACATACAGGAGTCTGGGATATGCTCCTTTAGCTATGTCTCAGTAACACACATGATGCTGCATTCCCAATACTCTGGCTGGGTCTTCAACAGAGTTTCAAGTTCATCCATTTTGTTAGCAAAGATGTCTCACATTTGTCAATATGACTGATGGAAGTGAAGGATTAAACTTCCTCTTTCTCTCTCTTCACTTTGCCCCTGCGCTGCATCCACGTCTTCTTCTTTGAGCTCATCAGGGATCCAGAGTTTCAAATTGAGGATTATTTCAGCCTTACCCCTCCTTTCCACTGGATCTGTCAGCAGCAAGTTACTGAAGCAGCAACACGTGTTCTGCTGAAAATAAAATTCTTAGAGTGTAAAGCATCTAAAAAGCATGGAAATAATAATATTAATTTAATGGTGAATTAAATGTGACATTGTGGTAGAAGTGTAAATCTGGATAAAAGCATGAAAGACTATTTTAAAATGTGTATCTAATACTTGTAACAGAACCATTGAAATCAATATTTCACCACTTCTGTGGACAGTTAAATGGTTAAAACAGTAATTACCTCTTGTAAAAAAGAAGAGAAAAAAGAGCTGATCAACTCTAAATCTGCACACAGCTAAAAAGAGCCGATTTCTCCCGTCTCTCATTGCGTGTGATTCTGCAAGTGTGACGATCGAAGTTATGAAAATGCCCGTTTTCCCCATAAACTCTGTGTTATTCTGCTAATTAGCAGATGGGTGGCCGCAGATGTGTAAACTAATAGTTATATGTTACAAACTAAAACCAGATAAATTGAATGACAAAATAACATGAATCCCTGANATTTAAAGGAACTTAAGGCAGCTTTACAAAATCTGACTCGGTGCTGCCGCGACAGGCGCTGTGGCTAACTGCAGCCACCAGCCAAGCCGGCACGGGAGCGCGCACAGACACTTTACAGACGGTTCGTCTTCACAGCACTGCACCGGGGAGGCTAACATACTTCACGTCAGGTCTCTCCACTCTGTTATTTGATTTGATCTCATCATTTTCATACTGTATCAGGCTCTAAACACGACCTATAATGTTTTCTCACCTGGTCACAAGGAAATGAGCCATGTCAGCATCCGTTTTCACTCCCAAATGCAGCTGAAGTTCCCTCCATGAACCGAACGCATATCCAATATTTATGCGGGTGCCTGCCCGGCTTCGGTCATATTTTTTTTTAGACTCACGAGATGCCGCTGATAAAGTCTTTTTTTTCTTCGTGGTGCCACTTTTTTGGGGGGTGAGAGTGGATGCAGGTCGTTTGATGGCTGCAGAAACATCCATAAGTATACCTTCAGTGTTTGAATCCAAGTCCACGGCGGCCATGTACTTCCTGTTCAAGAGCTGTCGGCAACGCACATGCAGCGTCAATTTACGTCACATCTCTACAACTGCGCGGGAAATTCGGACGTCGAACTGCAGCGCATTATGTAGCACACATCGTTTCCAAGGCAACAGGCATATATGCGGATGGCCTCGTTATTTTGGGTTTTTAATGCTTCATGACCCATTAGCATTGAATAAACTGGAAATGCATGTGTAGTTTTTCACAAATCTTGCCCTAAGTCCCTTTAATGTAGCAGGTTAAAAGAGACAAAGAGAGAAAAAAACACCTTTTATCTATATGACAGAAATTACGTGAATCAGAGTGTATAAATTACTTTGTTTAACAAAGAACAAAAGGTTTAAGAGAATCAGATATGATAAATAATTCTTCAATAAAATTCTGTGTTTCAACTTGTACACAAAATTTGCAACAATTGTAAATTGTAACTTGTATAATCTTTATTTGTTGGTTAAAAGTTTAATACTGGAGAGATAGTGAGATATATTAATGAGTTTCCTGTTAACTAATAAAAAACTTCAAATATGTCTAAGGAAGACCATGTTTTTAAATAAAAAGTTTAAACTTTGAGGGAGAAGGAGAACCAAACTGAATTCTGGTCTGTTGTGTGAGGTTTGTTCAATGTTTCCAGGTTGACCCGGGAATAAAAGAACGCGCAGTGCTGAAGAAGAGGTTTGTTATTCGTGGTTTGGTACCACACAGGGGTAAAGAATTTCAGCACCATCAATACGCAGCTCTGAATTAAACCAAAGAGCCCTCCTCCTCTGACTGATTACCTTCATTTTCAGAGGAGCAACATTATCCAATGGTGTGCGCATTGAAGCTGTAATATTATCAGTAAGATCATCAATTCAAGGCGTGGGAGCCGTCAGGAGAGGAGGCTGGACCAGGGAGGCACGGTGTGGGAACCGGAAGAAGGAGGACGGTCCAACTGAGGAGATCCTGTGTCATGATTTTAAGGGTTTGTTTCGAACTCCAAGTGCGACCCAACTCCAAACACACACAGAAACAGGAATCAGTTGCAGTGAGTTTAATATTTACAGTTCACAAAGAACAGTACAATAGTTTGAACGTGCACACTGAGGAACACAGGACTGGAACTGAGGCAGGGTACAGGCTCGATCCTGGTAGCAGAGGAGAGACACGTTAGAGACACGTTGATATGACCAGCCGCAGTGTGCGGGGATCGTGCTCATACAACTCATGGTGAAGCAGGTGCTGGAGCAGCGTGAGGAGGGATCCTAGGGACACTGCAGCGGTGGTGGTGATCAAGGAGTCACCAGCCAGCCACCTGAAGCAGGCCAGTACACACCCAAGCTTCCAGCCCCAAACTCTAGGAACCCCCATCAGCTGGTGGGGGTACCAGTAAGCAGTGGGGAGCTTGATGGAGTGAGATAGGTCCTAATAATAAAGGGGCAAAAGCTATTGTTAGACAGAGGGGGAGTCAGAGACCCACTCTTACACAAAGACAGACATACATACACAAACAGTCATACACATACACAAGCATACATTCCCACCCTTGTGAACACATATGCAAACTCTACCATACACACCAACATGGACAGAAACCAAAATAGATGCCACAAACATACTTACACTCCCATTACACACTCTACACTCCCGGATCTAGGTACCAGTACCCTAAGGATGGCAACTAATCCGAGACCCAGGAGTTGATCCCTTTCACTCTGAGGCAGAGCAAAGCAGACCACCAGGAATGCCGCAGCCACAGACCACCGCTACCCATTACTGATCTTGACCAGATGGTTAGGTCCTCCCCTGTCCCCCAGCCCCAGGTGGCAGGCAGAGAACAGGGATGTGGGAAGACCCTGCACTTCACTGCTCCCGCTCGGGTGAACTGATGATGTTTGACATTCTAATGTGCATTTAAAACAGAGGGCTGGGTCCAGCCCACCCTCAAGGGCCATACATGTGTAATGTACTGTATATGTGTATAGTGAAAGTGTCTATGCTGTGGGTTAAAATGAGGATGCAGTCTGTCACAAGGATAAGAGAACCTGCATCCCAAGGTTCTGTGTTGTGTACCTCTTTTATAAGATGATCCAGTGTTTTTAACTAACTACAGGCCAATTTTAAATGTATGTGTTTTGTCAAAAATTCTTGAATCTTTTGTCTGTGATCAACTTACGCTTGGTTTTTATATTCAAATTAGGTTTTAGGAAGAAGTATAGTACTACTACTGTTGTTACAAAAGTGTTGAATGATAGTCTTGTTACTCTCAATAAAAGGCAGTACCAGGATTGAAGTGGGACTCATTTTCAGCCCTGGGCCCTCATTTATCAAACTTTATAAAAACTGTCCTATCCTACGAATTAAATTTAGAATATTTGTATGAACAGTCAAAAGTTGGATTTATTAAATGTTCGATGGCTCCTCCGCAATCATGTGTTAATAAATCCCACTTGTGCGTACTCAGGTCTGCGTGCCCGTTCACAGTCATTTGCATACAGAAACACCCTCAACTAGCGATATTTGGTAACAGCACTTCCCTATAAAGCCCATACAGGAAATCCCTAAAATAATGCCCAAGAGTGCAAAATAAATAATAAAGAAATTTCAGGGACAGCGAGGTCAAGGCACTGGTCGCAGAAGTGGAACAGAACCAACAACTGCTGTTTGGTTAAGTACCGAGCCAAGAGAACCAAAGAAAAATTACAGCCTTGGAGAGAGTTGCAGATATGGTAAATGTGGTAGGAACAGATGAGAGATTCCCTTCAGAAATAAAAAAGAAATGTTTCGATATAAAACTAACACACTAAAAAAAACGTACATAGCAGATCACAGAAGGGTCAGAGCTGCCACCGAAGGTGGGCAGAATACTACAGAGCTGTCTGCTTTTGACACACGTGTTACCAGCATAATTGGAGCTGTTGCTCAGACTGGCATTTCTTGTGCACGGGGACAGTGAAAACATAGCTTCACCAACAGAACACACAGGACCATCTGTAGAACACTGAAATAAGTCTGGCGTATCTTTTGTTTATCTCATTATGTGTTAAACAATATAAGTTGCATAATGTCAAATATTTTAGTTCAACTATGTGATATTATGAGTTAAACAGTTATGTGAAATGTTTACCAACATATTAGACAGAGAGGGGAAAAAAATGTTGGACTGTTCCATTAAAAAAAAAGAAAGTTGTAGGCTGGAGTACTGAACCAGGGGCACGATGGTTAATAAAAAAAGTTGTATGCAAACTTTTTTTTATTTAAAGTGAAACATCATTCTTAGCCAGATAAAACGAGGATCCATTATTTATTTTATATAAAGGAAAATCAGTGCGCCCTTATATATAAAAAGGAAACACTTAGA
>SSNP01000226.1:315109-366499 GCA_006937955.1 Pachypanchax playfairii | reverse complement strand
CTGGAACTCTGGAACCGGGACCCTCTGGAGGTCGAGTCCTGGGTGCGTCGCGAACTGCGACGTCCTCGAGACCCCCTGAGACGAGGCTGGAACCCATGTGCAGCCAGGAGCGGGTCCGGGCAGCAGAGGAGTGGAGAGCGGACAAAGCATCCCTGACACCGGGTGAAACGGTGGGTGCTGGGGGGCTGGCAGCAGCGGATGAACAGGCATGAGCCTTAACCTGTTTGTAGCAGATGCAGCTTCCCCGGGCTATGGCAATGTGAATGGCCAGGTCCGAGACCTGGGGAAGCTGCCGAAACTGGGGGTGCTGTGAAAAAATGTCCTGTGCCAGTCCAAGAGAGAAATGAATGTACTTTAAGTCTGTGGACTTAAAAGCTGCTGCCAGCACCCGGTCCAGTCTCTCCATGGGGACCTGGATCTCGGGGTTAGGTGTGGTCTGGAGCTGGGTCAGGGAGTTCATTTTGGCCAGTTCGTTCTGTCAGGTTCAGTTACCAGGTAGGGGGGGGTTGAGCTGAACTCCAAAGCGACCCAACTCCAAGACACACACACGAGAACCAGGGATCAGTGAAAGTGAGTTTATTATATTACAGGCACAAGACAACAGTACAGTGAACCTGAAATGTGCACGATGAATAAACACAGGACTGGACTGCAGTGGGGTGGAGACTCGATCCTGGAGGAGACGTTAGTTAGTCACACATGAACAGCCCGCTGCAGTGTGCGGGGATAGTGCTCAGGTACTCACGGTGACGCGGTGACTGAAGCTGCGTATGGTGAGATCCAAGGGACACTGCAGCGGGGGTGGTGCTCCAGGAGTCGAGGCAGTACGGTGAGGTCCGGGACGCGGGGCTGTCGATGCCTGCGTGGGTCCAGCAGGGGAGGCAGCAGCGCGCTCACCGGAGAGGTGTGGATCCAGAGGTGACCAGGAACAGACAGGAGCCAGAGGGAAAGAGCCAGTCGCGTGTTCCCGCAACTGAGCTCTAGTTCATCCGTGTGCGAGCCAGTACTCACGACAGGCGGGTAACTCACCGCACAGAGGCACTGGCACTGGAGGATGCTCCAGGACACGGGTCCGAGAACGGGGGGAAGAGCGCCGGTCGGAGAGCTCACGGCCGCAACCCCGTTTGAAGGTGAGTCCTCTTTCCAGCTCCAGGGGCTGTCTGCACAGTTGTTACTGTGGCAGGATTGACAGCAGCGCGGTGACCGGTGAGGCACTCAGAGCTGGAGGAGCGCTCCAGCATATATAGCTGAGAGAGGAAGGAAGAGAAGGCAGGTTAGCAGCACTAACATAACAACTGTCATAATTAATCCCCGGCCACTCTGTACCACGATCAGGTTGTGGGAGAGTACGAACTGGCGCCTGTCTGTGGTTCTTCCTCTGTTTAAATACCCAGCTCTCCTGAGCTGGGTAACGATCCACACCTGCAACCACTGATGACTGCCACGCCCTGGAACTGACAATTAGTGTCACAAGCACCACACTCACCAGCTGCAGAGATCCCCATAGTCACCAGTAAACACAACCACAGTGAAACAAGCCATCACCAAAACATAAGCCCAAACACAAAACCCCAGACCCTGACATAATGCACAACTGAGTTGTGCACTAATGCTCTGTACTGAGCTTCTGTGTACCTAATTAGAGTAGAACGATCTGGCACCTGCTCTCTGCAAACCCTCCTCTCTTATGCTCAGCAGCTGATGAAGGAAACTGGATCCACCTGCCGATAATGGCTCACACGCCCCTTAAACACAGGTGAAAGCTTTCACACACACAGCAGCAGAATTGACACCTGACAGTTTATTAAAGTGCAGTGTAAATCCAAACCACACCAACTAAAAACAGCAACAATGTTGCAATTTTGGTCCCCAGTCAAACCAAGTCTACCAGCCAATCAGATGTGAATACAGCCATAGTTTCAAACCCCACATTGATAACTGGATGAAAAACTGAAATTGTGTTTTTTCTTTCAAAATACATTTTGTTTTTCTTTTGAGGCAAAAAAACAGCTTGTTACTGCAACTTTCTTATCTATTTTAAATTATTCAGATCTGTTCTATATGAATGTTTTAGCTCAATGTCTGGGAAAGCTTGATGCCATTTATCATGCTTCCTTGGGGTTTATTACAAACTATAGCACCTTGACCCATCACTGTGAACTGTATGCTTGAGTAAGTTGGCCTTCTTTGTCCACCAGGAGGTTGGGACTAGAGCCCTGCACTCCCGCGAGAGTCCCGCGGGACTCGCGGGACCCGACGCAAAGCAATGCGGCNGCGGGACAAATAGAGAAAGCTCATTGCGGTCGCGGGGCAGGTGCGGGAGTGCACAATGCGGGAGCGGGCGGAGCGGTAATAAGCTGCAGTCCCGCAAACTAAAAATAAAACTAAAATACACAATGTGTACTCTCTCCCGGCTTCATCCCACTGTCCAAACAACACAATAATAAGCACAATATCAGGCTGATTGAGTCTAAATTTATGCAATGAGGGAGCAGGAGTCTGATTGAATGTTTGGTTTTTTGTGCTGTGATGGTTCTGTGACAACCAGCAGCTCCAGCTCCCTCACGACCATCCATCTCAATAATCTGTTGTCTCCAGATGTGTGTTGGGGATCGCCTCAGCTGCGCATGCCACTTGCCAAGTTGGCAACGCGTTCCTTCCCCACTGCCCTTGGTGAATGATCGGTCAGTGGTATGCTCTAAGCTCAGCATTTAATTACCCAAGCCAAAGACAAGAACTTTCGTGAGAAATAACGGGAACGTCTGAATCATGCGGGAATTGCGGGTGGGAGCGGGACAAAATATGGCAGGAGCGGGCGGGAGCGGGACTTAAAATCATAGTCCTTTGCGGGCGCGGAGCGGGAGAGGGACTGTACTATGCGGGAGCGGGACTGGAAATTCCGTCCCGCGCAGGCCTCTAGTTGGGACACTTGCTTGGACTACTGCTTTCCTATATTTGTAATTTCATCACAAAAAATTGCTGATTGTTATGGTTTGCGATCAAGTAATCATTTGCCTTGCTCTGTATCATTCGCCCACACTGAGTTGGGAAAAAGAGCTTTTGTCTTCTCAGCACTTTCTAAATTGAAAATGCTGCACAAAAAACCTGGAGACTAACTTATTTCATTGAATGTCTTGAAATCCAGACTGAAAGTTAATGAGAAAACCTCTATCATTTGTAACTGCTAAGAAAATAATGCCTCTACAGGGTATTTAGAGGGTTGTAGACTGAAAATACAGCATTTTCTTTAGAAATTATATTTGAGGTAAAATATAATAAAATATTTATTCTGACGGGCATGATGTTGGCATTTTGTTTACATCTACCAGTCAATAGTAGGCAGAGCACCTCTTCCGCTATGGAGGATTTTGTGGCTGGGTGGAGAAGTGAGGCGTGCAGGACGGCGTGAGGAGGACAGAGGATCTTGCAGGAAGTTTTGGTATGCTTGAGAAAAGCCGGGGCAGATATGTGAGCTCTTTGCCATAGACTGAATCGATGACTGAGCGACAAACAGTGAGGAGTCTTTACTTATCAGAGTCAGTGTCAGACCCGGCTGCAGAAAAAAATTAGAGGGTGGGCATTGCATTTTTTCAGGGGGGCACACATTTTCAAATTACATATTATCTGCCTCAAGCTAAACATTGGCTCTGTTGCCACTCTGACTGTATTGACAAATTTCTCTCAATAAAAGGCGCAGCTCATCTTAAAACATAAAAAACAAACAAAACATAATACAGTGGTGCTGTGTCCATTTATTAAACTCAGTCAAAAACAGGGGCGAGGGCATACAGAAAGCAGCACCATACAGCTTGACTTCTTGTAAAAACAAGCATTGATGTCAATCTGAACAGTGATGTAAACAGTCATGCTAGGGGAGTTAGCTACAGCAGCTAGGGAGCACAAGGAGCAGAACAAAGCAGCATGACCCATCTGCCAGCAAGTAAAGAAAGTAAAGTTTGACAAGGAGTATTGATGGAGTATCTGTGAAGTGTATGTGTGTGTAGGAGGTGGGTGGGGTGGTTAACCCTTTTCAGTAAAGTGGCAGGCGGCGTTTGTGTACAGTGTGAAGCCTCCTTAAAACCCTGTCCTTCCACTCATTCCTAAATTTCTGAGTCAAGTCCTTCTCAAATGCCAACTGGATGAGGTTAGCCTTACGCTGATGAAGCATAGTCAGGCGATGCTCTGAGAAAACATTTTTAAGAGTGGAAAATGAATTTTCACAGAATGCAGTGCTGGCTCCAAAAGTCAGTCCATGTTTAAATGCGGTGAGGACAGTAGGCATTGCTTCCAGCGGCCTCTGGAACTGTTTCAAAATCTGTAAGAATTGAGACATAATGCTGAAATCAATATCATGATAACCATTATGATTTTCCTGATGACAATATACATTAAATATGTATGCAATAAACATCACATTAAATAATCAAATTTTTCACTTATTGAACCAAATCATGATAGGTGTACTGTGTGATATGTTTGACTGCTTGATGCAATATACAGTATTTTAGAAGTCCCAAATGATAATTCCATGACAACATCAGCTTTTTAATTATTTTAAAAGGAGCTTTGCAGCTTTGGATTTTTAAATGTAGCAAAAATTATAATGAATTTTGCCTAGTCTTAATCACCTGTTTCATTGTCCATTTTGCCTCATTTGGTGGAGCAGAGTCTTTCATTTGTGCGCCAAGGAAGTTGCGAGCCACCTCAAATTCAGAGACCACAGCAGGTGTCTTGGTCAGGTCAAGTAACGGCTTCACCCTGGTGACATCCAAGAATGTTGCTTGCGCAGGATCCAGGGCATTGAGTGCCTCCATCAGGTCACAGTTATGTTTCCCGAATCGATTTTTCATTTCCCCACAGACTGAGTCGATGCAACTGAAATAAATCCTACGTAGCTCTGTTTCATCATTACAGTCTACATGTGTGCTGAATTCTTCCACCACATAGTCAGCAAGGGCAGAGCTTTGTGTGCGTCTTCTCTTTGATGGCCTTGTTGTGACACTCTCACACTGTGCTAGGATTACCTGAAATTCCCTCTCAGTGCGAATATTCTCAAGACAGGTGCATGCACTGCTGATGAGCTGAAAACCTGGAAGAAAAGACAAACCCCCTCATTGTTACTGTACAGATTACAACAATTTACAGTGCAGCATTGCATGACACAAAAGAGAACACAGACATATCCATTCAACTTTTCCTATGGTGATGCCCATGACAATATAAAATTATTGATTTTCAAGATACTGTAAGTGGTAAATTCTACAAAGTTAAGAAATAAACTGGGCGATGTAAAAAGATTCTTAAACATTGGTTAGATTTTAAGCGACTTCTAAAAATTGAAAAGAGTTTAATACAAATCTAATAAGAGCTTAACAAGTTTGTTGTAAATCTCATATTACCTCTACTTTGAGAAGTACAGTTAAAACTAACACAATGTGATTTTGCTTAGGATAGGTATTGTTAGGTTCTTGAGTGATCGTATTTCTTATATTCTATCAAAACCTTCCATTATTATAAATATAAGAAATACGATCACTCAAGAAGTTTGGTCCAAAACTCAGCCGAGGAGAGTACCAGCGCTCGCATCATGTCCGCAAGACAGCCCTGATAACTCTGCTGGTCCCTCTTCAGCTCAGTGTCTTTATTCACTTAGAAACAGCAATAATAGATAACATGAATCATCACTACAAATCAGTGGAGCCAGTAGTGGCTGGCACCTCGCAGTTACCTTGGATTAAGAAAAACAAAGTGTTCTGAGGGAGAATGTGTAAGTCTGAGAACAGTAGCAGGTCAGATAACAGGGCCTGTGTGACTGCTGCACACAGGTCATGCAGGAGATTTCTTCAAAGTGGGTGTCAGGCATGAACGTGTATAATTATATGTTTTCCATTCTCTATCAATTCCCCCCTGAATTATACATGTGAGTGCAGTGTAACAAACAAGTGATATAAACAACTGTTCACAAAACATCTACGTGTTGCCCCTTGCTTTCACATTTTCGACAACAGTGTCAGTAAGTGCGACAGATAAAACATGACCATTCACACAGTGTTGTTACCATCTTCTTTAGCGTCATCATCCTGTAAAGAAAGCAGTTGATAAGACACCAGGGCACCTGTTTGTAGCTTTAATTATCATAGACGTAATGCATGGCTGAACACAACTGAAAAATATGCAGAAGAGCATTAGTATGGCAATAAATGGCATAAAAAACTTCAACAACATGTGCCACCAAAGTCTAATTGTGAGCCAGGCCCACAGGTTCCAAGGTTTGGGATGTGAGTCTTGTAGAACAGCCTTCTGAAGGTTCCTGAGTGAATCCATGTTGTCTTGGATGCGGGTGACATTTTCTCCAGGAATGGAGGTGCAACAGGTTGTGCCTGTCATTATGCAAACGCCACCTCTTTCAGCTGCGAGGGTGTCCAGCACAAACCGGTGTTGCAGAATCATGGCCTTCAACGTCGATCTTCCTTTCTCTCACTTTTTGTCCATCTGTCCAGAGCTTGTGTTCAGGAGGAACATCACGCCCCCAGATGGGATCGTGTGGTGAGAACACGACGGATCTTCTTTCTATGTGATAATGGGCTTCGTACACTCGTCTGGCTCTGATGATAAGAGTGTGGTCACTTGACGTCAATCCACAAAGCACGTTGAGTCCTTGGAAGACATGTTGCGTCTATAGAGGATGGGTTGTTGAGACGATTTGGGCATCACAGAGCAAACATAACCATCACTCACATTCTTGTCATCTGCGAGCATCTTCTGATACTGATACCAGAGGTTCGGACCGCCATGAGGGTTTGGATGTGATGTAAGCCAGTTGTCAATCTTTTCCTGGTATTCTCGTCTTTTCCGAGGGGTGGAGCTTCCCGTCCCATGTGGAGGAGACAGACACCACCATGTAGTCAGACATACTACAGTCACAACACAACAGAGAATCCACCTGGCATTTGGAGATCCCATTGTTGCTAGGCTACAGAGCCACCAGAGCCCCTAGAAGCTAGATGAACAGGGTGTTGTTGGTTTCTTCACCTGGGTTGAGATGAGTGACCACTAAAAGGCCACTCCCCTTTGTAGCAGGTCTTCACCACTGCCCAAATTAGGGGTCCAGCACTCTCTGCAGCTTACAGTGACTGAGATGTATCCAGCTGGGTCTTTCCGCGATCTTTCCTTTTGATGACTTTGATAAAGACCCAGTCTCCTGGTTTCATCTTCTGGTCTTCCTGTAAAACAGAAGGAAAAGAGGGCAGATCATATGTTCCAAAAACTTCTTTCTGCCTCAGCAATAAAATTTATCTGCAGAAACTGGCCTATTTTAGGTCTCATGTTTCCTTGTGGGTTGTGTTTTACACAGATGGTACAAGCTTTACAGAAGTTTTTTAAGTAGGAACTTATTCCATAAGTTGTAAATTGTTGCTGTATTAGCGCCACCATCCCTCCTGTTGAGACATGTGTTTTACCATGGCTCAAAATCGCTGCCCATTTATACAGATTCCTCGCTGGGGCCTCCATCCTTCAGGTCACATGTAGACGTTATTTACTAATTTAGCTCCCTTTTTACCCAAAGCTGCTGCTCTGTCTTGGGTGCTTGTTGTTGCATGTCTTTTAAACATCATTTAACATTTAAGGCTGCTTCATACAGTCCATCTGAGTCAAGGAACGTCCCTTTTGCGTCCCACATTTGTTTTTCAGATCTTGGCTTCATGATAATATTCTTTTGTTGAAATCACCTTTAATTTGTTGGTCTTATTCCCCTAAGAGCAAAGAACAAGGTTCTTTGTTTATTTACCTGAAATTATTGAAATTTGGAGATCGAGCAGACTTTTAAAAACATTTGGGTTTAAAACACTTCCATTCCTTTTCAAATTAAGGTTTTCCATTTAAAGTAATTAATTTCCGTTTGAACGGAACACATATGTCTTATTAAACCAGCTGTGATAACAAACTTCACTGTCACTACAAGAGAGTTCCAGTTGATTTCTGTGTTCTCAAGGTTTTCACCTTTTTTTTACTTTCTTTTTTTTTTCATTTTTTTTTTTTCATTCTAGTTGGAAAGAAATAATCATAATGCTGTTTAAAGTTATAGTCAGAACCCACTTCAATTGATTAATCACAACCAGTTTATTTAGTTAAGGATATATTAATACTAGTTGACTTATAACAAAACCCCAAAATAAACCCCTTTTAGGTTGCTTGTAGCTCAAATAACAATTTAAAGACAGACTTTATTCATGAACGTCTGGTCAAAATAA
Organism: Pachypanchax playfairii; assembly: GCA_006937955.1. Taxonomy (NCBI): domain Eukaryota; kingdom Metazoa; phylum Chordata; class Actinopteri; order Cyprinodontiformes; family Aplocheilidae; genus Pachypanchax; species Pachypanchax playfairii. Next base: position 358,247 of record SSNP01000226.1, on the reverse strand, counting down.
GAAGGAAACAAAACATTATTTGGGTTCTCAGTATGTCAATTATTCTGAGTTAGTTTTATCCAAATGAAGAATTCTAGGTCAGAGGTCACAGTGTGAAATCCTAAGGACTGTCTGTGACTCTGTTCACAGCTTCAGAAGTGAGCAGCACCTTATTTTGAATTCTAATCTTAAATTTATTTAAATTTGATAATTTACTAAAACACAATTGCTTTTTAAACTTTTCCCCTAATTTTGATTTACCATTCAGGCAAAGAGCATATTTGTGTAACATTATTTTACCCAAAATATATATTATTTTTTGTAATTCTTTTCTGTAGGTAATTACATGATTTCTGTAATCCTAGGTTCCTAGAATTAATGCTTAATTTGTTTCAAATATTTAAACTTTTAAAAAGTTTCTTTAGAGTTATAATTTACACTCGTTCTCATGTGAATGAGTTGGAACGTATAATTTTTACAAAAGAATTATTGTTCTGAATCACTTACTCTCACATAACTTCTGCAGTGTTTTTTATGTACTGACTCCAAGGTCGTAAAGCAGACACTTATCAGCTACAGCTGAGCAAAACTTCCCCATGAGAGCAGGACACAGACACAGAATTAAGCTCATTTACTGACCACATGAAGAGAAACTAAAACGAAAATGCATTCATTTTAAAACACCTACAAGTCTACACAAAGGTTTTAATATTTCCAATCAGATCCTGCAAAAGAACATTACTGAAAGTCAATTTAGTGAGTATTGTGTCTTGTACTGACAGGACAAAATAAACAAGCACAAAAATTATATTGTAAATTTAGAGTACTTTCTGGAACCATAATGGTAAAGGTCTTTTACTAAATACCTAAACAGTTCCATCTCTTGAGCCATTGAAGGTCTATGGGTGAAATATCAGTAATTATTATTATTTCCAAATCAGCCAAATCTTTGTCATTAATGTGTGTCAGACAGATGAAAGAAAAATATTTTTTTTCATATATTGAAGCATTTAAAGGTTTAGTGAGTGTGTTATAGTTTGTTATTAAATTAGAATAAAATGTTGTCATCTCTTAAAAGACGTCGTCTCTTGTTCAGTTTTATTTGTAGTTATCTTGCTACTAATAACACACATAGAGGCCAAACTTTCCATCAGTTCCATGTAGTTCTTCACATCAAGTCCCCATGATGGATTCTATTTTAATACAAGCTTGTTATTATTATTATTATTATTATATAGTCAGGCCTTTTTATATATATATCTATATATTTATTATTTTATTATTTTCCTCCTCAGAATCAGGCAAACTAGTCTGTATGAATTTCACTGATCAACCAATCGTCTGGGATAGACACCTGATCTCTCACACATTCATTACATAAATGTATAAAAGATGAGAATCTCCACACAGCATTCTTCAGTCTTTTTAACAGCTTCTAGAAGCCTGTTTCTGCTGATACAGACATGAGTACACACACACACATATTCACAGATAGACAGCGCACACACATTTACAGATAGACAGGACAGACACACACATACATGGTACCAGGCTTTCCCTTACACACAGAAGTTCAAAATCGCTTACACTGAACCAAATAGAGTGAATACAGTACTGCGCAGTTAATTAATTTACTCTTTTGAGATGTGCCAATCTCAACACCAAATAGAATTAGAATCACAACAAGGTCTACGAACGTTATAACGCAAACAACAATTCTATCATCGGACGTCCTCAAACTCTGGTTCAACACAGTTTGTCCTCTTATTATTTCTTCTGATTTTACTGTTTTTGTTACTGGTCGCTCCACTTCCTGTCAACATCACATTTCTTCTGCTATTTCAACAAGAACTTCACGTTATCTGGGTCCTTCAAATACATGTATTTCACATCACCAGTCAAATCAGCAGTTGACTGTGAGTTTCCCATCGTTCAAACAATTGAGTGCTGTACAGACTTAAATATTACCGATGTCCTGCGACATCTATCCCAATTACAATGACAAGGACCCGAACAGCAACAACAACTGCCACACAAACAGCAATACTTAGATCTCGTGGCCAGTCACTTGGTTTCAACACATTGTTAAACATACTATGATCGTATAGTGGATTTTATGCAAACACAAATGCTTTGGGAGGAGTTATTGAAGTACGGATTGAAGAGGCTAATGCCCGAACGAGGCGGTCATCAGGGATAACACTGACAATACTTGAAGTTACTCGAAGTACGGGTTATAAAGCCTAGCTCCCGGACTTTGGCAGTGTGTACAATACTGACAATACTCTCAATAACGGTCCTGCAGTCCCAAACACAACTTGCTTCACTTTAAAACACAACTCATAAACCAAACAGCTTAAACAACGAAACCAGCACTTCTTACCCCTCGTTGAGTGATGTATTCTTCTTGCTCGAATCGCGTCAATTCCATGTTGGCGGTTGAGGTCGACCTATCCAGCTGGCCCAGCTGGCAATTCAGCCCCCGGGACTTTTCACCAGGGACCTATGACTCTCCTGGCCGCATGCGGTCTTCAGCTGTCGTCCTCTTCCGTCAGCGATGGAGTATGTTGCGAAACGGGTTTTTTCCTTATTCTATCAAAACCTTCCATTATTATAAATATAAGAAATACGATCACTCAAGAAGTTTGGTCCAAAACTCAGCCGAGGAGAGTACCAGCGCTCGCATCATGTCCGCAAGACAGCCCTGATAACTCTGCTGGTCCCTCTTCAGCTCAGTGTCTTTATTCACTTAGAAACAGCAATAATAGATAACATGAATCATCACTACAAATCAGTGGAGCCAGTCGTGGCTGGCGCCTCGCAGTTACCTTGGATTAAGAAAAACAAAGTGTTCTGAGGGAGAATGTGTAAGTCTGAGAACAGTAGCAGGTCAGATAACAGGGCCTGTGTGACTGCTGCACACAGGTCATGCAGGAGATTTCTTCAAAGTTGGTGTCAGGCATGAACGTGTATAATTATATGTTTTCCATTCTCTATCAGGTATATTTATTGCACTGTTTATATTAAAATAATATATGATCCTCCTTCACCTGTCAGCAGATCCATGTCTTCAGACTGTAACATCTTGTTTGGGGGGTCAAGATATGCAAGGATCTTGTACACCATGTCCGCAAGAAACTTAAAGCTGGGCTCAGAAATGCTTTGCCGCAATCCTGCTGCTTCAATGCGTAGATCTGGTCAAAATGCCCGGTTGCTGGTGATCTCTTTAAGCAGTGTGGATAAGTCATCATGAGATTTCAGAATGACTGAGACTGCAAAACAGAGAACATAATTCATCTTCAGGTATCTTCAGGTGGTGTAGTCACGCAAGCATTCAGCATCATTGTTACTTAAACAACATATTCAATATACCTGTTGCAAAATGTCCACTCCAGCGTTGGTCCAGAAGGCGCTTAAGTGTCTCTCCTTTATAGAGAATGGCAACCGTTGGTTTTCTGCAGAACTTGTACAGCAAGTTACATGTACTAAAGAAGTCCATCACAGCCTTTTCAACTGCCAGAGCTTGGGTGACCACCAAATGCAGCTGGTGATTATGACAGTGGACATATGGTATCTCTCTGTCCAGTTTTTGTTGGAGCAGCTTTTGTACTCCTCCATGTTTACCCGACATCAGGGAGGCACCATCATACACCTGACTGAGGATTTTCTCAGGGCTCAGGCCAGCTGTGGTCAGTTCTTTCATGATGGTTTCAGTCAATGTAACTGCATCTCCCTGGTCAGCAGTGGCTATAGTTAGGAGGCGTTCAGTTGGGTCACATAGTTCATTTATAAAGCGGAGAACTATGGAGATATTTTCTCTCCCTGTTGGGTCTCTAGTTCCATCTGCTTTTAATGTGAAGAACGATTCACCAATTTCTTCCACAACATGCCCTCTTACTAAAGCACTCATTATATCTATTAAGTCATTTTGAATGTCATGACTTGTGTATGTTGCATTGCGAGGTATAATTTTGGCTATCTTTGCTAATTTTGAATCTTTCCTCAATGAAAACTCCAGAAGAGACAAAAATAGTCCACATCCATCCTTATTAATTGCACTGAATGCATCATGGTCTCCTCTGAAGGGCAGCTGGTTCACAGCAAGGAACTCCACAACATCAATAATTGCAGAAACGTAGTATCTGTTGCGCTGTAGTTGATCTGTATTAACTAAAGTTGATATTTCCTTATTTGAGTGAATCCGTTTTTCCTTGTCCCTCCACATGACCTCACAAGTCAAATGTTCTTTGGAGGCAGCATGTTTGTTCAGTCCCGTTCCTTTTTCCACTGCATGCTTCCAGTCATGAAAACCAGTTTGACTGAAAGTTTTATCAGTGGGCCTGGGTCCTTGTCCCTGAAACATTCTGCATGGGTAGCAGTATGCAGCATCTGCTTGAATATACTCCAGCCAGGGAAAGTCTCTATACCAAGAACTGCAGAATGACCGTTTTTTACCTGCGATAAGGCGCGCAGGAAAGTTCCGCATGAGTGGCCTTTGGGGCTTTTCTATGCCAAGGTCACTGGGCTGCAGTGGCCTGTTGCTGTTCTTCGCTGCAGTAATGTTGCCATGATGGATCTCGGTGCTTGTGTTGTTGTTGTTGGCATCATCATTTATTTACTGTAGATTTGTCACGCTGCTTGGCGCTGCTCCTCGTGCTCCCTAGCTGCTGTAGCTAACCGTCCTAGCATGACTGTTGACTTCAGTCATTCGGTTTCCAGGTGAAGTGGAGCTGCATAGTGCTGTGTCCTGCTCTCTTCCGTCTGCCGCACTGTCACTTGTACTTATATTTTTATGGAAATACTTTAATATACTAATTTCCCCGCAGTTACATGCGGTAATTTCCCGCTCGGACTCCCCCAGTATCCACCACAACAGTTTGTCTCTAAGCAACTCACAGCCCGCCCTCTTCTATCTATAATTGGCTATGATGCACTGCTTTCGTTCATTGATTGGATTGTAGAATTGACATATCACGATACATAGCTAGGTTTAAGAGATTATGGCTACTCTGACATAAAAAAAGAAAACCACAAAAAAAGTCCCACAAAACCGAAAAACTTTGCTTTTAGTCCTGGCCAGGGCGGGCACAGCTGACTCCCAGGGGGGGCACTCCCCTCTAATGCCCGCCCATGCCGCCGGGTCTGGTCAGTGTGTAATCAGCAGGGCTGGAGCACATGATTAGTGAGTTGAGCTCATGATATTTTGTTGTCCTTCTCCGATCAGAGATCAGAGTGGTTTTGATGAGGAATATTCGTGATTGTGATTACTTTTATTGGCAATGTACGTTACTATTGCAATGCAGCTTGCCAAAAACAACACCAACTGGAAAAGCACTCAAAGAGCGTTGACCTCTGCCAAGTGGACATATTGTAGAAAGTACTATGTTCATATCCTTAAAAAAAATTACTGGATCCAGACGGTATTCCAGATGACCCCCAAAATCTAATCAATTCTTCTTTGGGTCATTTCAGACCTTTTCTGAAAATTTCATCAAAATCCATCCATTAGTTTTTGAGTTATCCTGCTTACAGACAGACAGACCCCAAAGAAAACATTACCTCCTTGGCAGAGGTAAATATGTCTCATAGCACAAACCACCACACATAATAACACATATGATACACATGTAACTGACCAAGTCACTCACCAGATGTGAACTAACATGAGTCTGTGGTATTTCAAGGTACCATGGCCTCAAAATTCTCAAAAACCATCTGGTCCTCCTTAAATCCCAATATAAATACTGTGGTTACTGTGTCCACATATTTTGACCTGCAGATGTCATTCCAACTTTTATCTGATAACTATACATTGGTCTATAACATACTGAAGCAACTTTTTAATATCTGCAACTTTATTACCATTATCACCATGCGATGCTTGATTGATTGATTCTTTCAGCCTTTTCATCACATTTGCAGCACCAGTCAGCTGTCACTCGTGCTCTGTCAGAGCAGCTTTCCGATTGGCTGGTCCTTTCTCCGTCAAACACCATGGCAAATTACTTCAGGAACTCAGTTTCGAATATGCAATAATATCTCAAACCAAAGCAACACCCAATGCAACGTGACTTGTATTTTCAGACTATTTACAGTTTTTTATGGATCAACTGCAGAGTCCGCTAGGTTGTTGCTTTGACCAGTATAAGAATTGTCCAGAAAGTTTTAGACCAAGATTAGTGGGTGACGTGCGTGTATTGCCCTTCTGTATCGGCGTAATGGTAATTTCCAACTCCCCACCCCCACCCCACCCTCTCCTACCCTCAGTGTTTTGGTGCTCAGCGCTCACACCTGAAGTGAAGGGGTGGCTCTCTGAGCTGTGGGCACAGTGAGCTGCGACCACACGCCTGTTTTGGAAAAAAAGACAGGAGACGTGGAGTAGGAGATGTATGCGTATAGCCTACGTTACAAGCGCTGCACGTTTCAGTGGTGATTTTTATTTTTATTTATTTATTTTACCGGGTGCTGCGTTTTTTAAAATACGATTGGCTGTATTTTCTAAAACATTGTACATCCCGCCTGGTCTCCCATCTGTGTTCGGCGCACCATGCGAGCAGGAGAGACGCGCCCTGTGCCATGCTGAACATCTCCTCGAGTCTGCTGCTGGTTCTGACAGCGGTGGCCGCACTTGTTCTGCCATGCCGAGCCTGGAGCGACGAAGACCTCCTCTTGCCGACCATCAACTCTTCCAACAGGTTCCTGGCCAACCTGGAGGTGGATTTGCGCTTCTCCAAGCGTTCTGTGGAGGAGAGCGAAGCCTCGCCCGACACCTCCCCGCTGCAGTCTCTCGTCAGTCCCACTCAGTCCCATTGTAACGTGACCGTCCACAGACTGCAGCCCACCTCGCTGGTGGCCCGCTGGGACAGCGGCTTCGGCTTCCAGTGTGACGTGCATATCTACACCACCAACAACCATGGTAGGGCGTTATTTTCCGCCGCCTTCAACCGCGCTATGTCCCCCGTGGTCATCGAGCACCTTGGGGTCACCGGGGGGCAGCAGGAGATGAAGCTGTGCGTGGGATGCGGGATGTCACGGTACCGGAGGTTTGGTCAAGGCAGGTCTAGGGGACAGCAAAGCGGGGAACAGGTCACTGTCTGCTGCGTGGATTTCAGCCTCGAAGAGCTGAAGGGGGACAAAAGTTGGGGTTTGAACAGAAAACCCATCGAATCGACTCTTGTAGCTTGTTTCATGACGCTGGTTATTATCGTGTGGAGTGTTGCTGCACTCATATGGCCGGTGCCAATCATTGCAGGGTTTCTGCCGAATGGGATGGAGCAGAGGAGACCGAGATAAATGAATGAACATAAAAACATACGATGTAATTTTAGCCTGTGCTGCCTATACTAGAACTGTAGCCATGAATGAATGAGCTTTGTTACACACTGACTGTTCTTTCAACCTTTAAAACTCTTCATCTGGACAACCAAGGTAAAATATAAGGGATATTAGTGACCGAGTGGGACCAATGTGTTTGTAGGCCTTCCTATAAATAAAGTTAATGGAAAATGTGCCCCATTTTCTCTTTAAACAGTGTTTGTAAAAGTTTTTAATGTTTCTAGACAGCTTTTTTGCCTTATATGTGTTGAACTTTGGCACTTAAACTTAAAACTGTGCGGTCTCAGTGAGCTGTTAACTTATAATCAAATGTACATCTCATAGCTTTGTTTTCAATAACTTGACAAATATATATTATTTATATTGGTATGTGTATACGTATGTATAGAGATCAAGCGACAGTTTGAATTCTTATATTTATAAACCTTGGTTCTATTTGTATGTTCATTTGTAATGAACACTTTAAATGAAAATAAAATAATTGATAGTCTTTTTTTTCATATTTTCTCCGACCTGCTGTCTGTGGTCAAAGTTAGTTTTCTTCCAGTTTTTTTTTTCCATAAAAATGTTTTCAGCACATACTCTTGACATCCTTGGGCCACCTCCTCCTCCTCTTTATTATATAGTCTGTTATGTGGAGTGACTTGTCAACAGCATTTCTGAACTCAACACACTGTCATTTTAATAAACTCAGGATTAAAAACATATATTATTCAGAAAAAAAATCTAGAGATTAAAAAAATGTTATCTACATGAAATGAAAATCAAACCCTTCTTTGCAGTGTTAAGTAATTGATGATTGAGTGAAGTTTTTTCATGTTATAACTTCTCCACAACAAAGTCAAATAACCTCCTTTTTTCTAATTGAAGTTTTCAAAATTAAAAAAAGAATCCTGTCTTTTGCACTCAAACCTTTTTAGGTTTTAGTGATTTTTATTTTTGTACTGATTACAGTTGTACTGGTTACAGTTAAAATATGGACAGCTTGTCTATAGCTTTCACAAACTAACTTTAACATTTAGTTCAGTTTGGTTTTGATGGAGTGCAGTTTGTAAAGTTAAACAGTCAAATATTAACAGCAATATTTTTGGTTATTTAGCCTGATACAGGAAGAAAAATGAGGTTCATTCTTCAAATGGATATTTTCACCTGGTTATGAATTTATTTATAAATGTTACATTTACTAGCCAAATATATAGTTAGCAAGCTAAATATTTCATTTGATGTTAAATGCAGACTACTGCCTCAGTTTTGTTTTTTACCCAAGTCTCCCACAAGTATAACCCCATTGGAGGATTAATTACACATTTTTCTAGCTCTGCACACTTATATTGAAAGAGAAAACATTTACATATCTACATATTCACAACAACCAATGACCAACAACACTTATTTGTTCTGGTTTGCCACTGCCTGAACCAGGTCATGAAACTAAGGAACACCGAAGTGTTCATAATGGAATAAATAAATAAAACATTAAGAAATATATCTCAACATAAAGTGATATCAAGTCAATATATAATGTGAAAATGAAATTGTGAAAAGGGGAATTAATTTAAAATGTAATTGCTATTTTTGGGATTTTTTTTTTTCATTTAATTGCTAATTGTGTTTAAATTATATTTTGGTGTTTCAATTATATTTTATATATTTTATTAATTTTTTTTTTTCACAGCAATCTATTTCCTAATAATAGAAATTATTGCAAGACATTTTTATTTAATTCCATCAGTTTTTATTTCAAAATGTAATTTTAACAAAGTTAGCTTTTATTTCATAATGGTGTTTTTTACCATGACTTATTTATTTAATAATGGCGTATTTCAGCAGAATTGCTTGATCTGTCAATCAAGGCGAGTGGGTTGTACCTGCATGCTCATTGGCTGATGCCTAAAAACAGGAGGACAATACTTGAGTTTCCAGCAACCACTTTCTAACAGGTAAGGATGTTATAGTTTACTAAATTGTATTTTCTGTCATTTCTTTTTTAGAAAGAAAAACAATGGCAGGCGTTTGTTTTTACGTATCCTAACATAATTGTACCCCAAAAACACTGAGTGCTAATGGTAGCAGTTAGCCCAGAGCTGTAATTTGGGGTTGTATACTTTATTTTACTTTCTTAGGTTGTCCTAGTGCAGCAGCAGATAGTAATTCCCAAGACTGAGCACCCGCTGTTAACCTAGAGTACCAGAGGAGCTCCTCTGCACTGCCACTGAGGAGCAGGCTAGCAACTTGGAGGATGTTCTCTGTGATGAAGGAACTCTCATTCCTGAAGAGCAAAGTTCCGCAGGTAAAGATGCTACTATTTATTTTTGTCTTTTTATTATAAATTCCCTATAACAAATTAATTAGTCAATGATTAAATGTGTGCAGATGCAGAATGCAGATGTGACCATGACCACAGCATCCCTCCCAAGCTGTAGGATGTTGTGAAAGCCCAGCAGACTGAGGGAAAAGCTTTCAGACACAAAATTTACTCCAGAAAGCTTCCAGAACAAGGAGAAAACAACGTCCTGTTCTAGATTGCTCAGTTTTTTGGTTTTGATGCTAATTATTTAATCTGTGAACCAGAAACCACCACAACATCTTTGTCAGCTCTCTCCAAATCTTGAACAAGCTGTTACCCAGAGATGCTGTCCTTTCACATCGGGGCCTCACTGTTGAAGACAATGTAGGATTTTCTGTGCTTCTTTAAAGACATCTGCTTTCACAAAGGGTAGAAAGCAGCTGTCTGTTAATGAGGTTGAACAAAGAAGAAACTTGTCTGCATTTATGTAGACAGGGTAATAGGTGTAGTTTGGAGAAAATCCAACTTTTTTTTAATTGATACTGAACATCATTGTATTTATGAATCATTTATCAACATTTATGTCATTAGTTACTCTGACATTGATCTTTATTATTTTCTTTTGATTGAAATAATGCAAGTACTTTGTTCAAGTTCACATTTGTTTCTGAACTACAAATATGGTTGTACACACTGTTATTTGAAATGTCTTAGAAAACATTTTGTCAGGATCTCAGCAGCTGGTGTGTGGTGTTTGTTTCTGCACTAATTGTCATTGCAGGGCGTGGCAGCAGCTGATTAGTGACTGCAGGTGTGGCTCGTTACCCAGCTCAGGAGAGCTGGGTATTTAAGCAGAGGAGGAACCAGAGACAGACGCCAGTTTGTTCCACAACTTCTCGTGTTCCGTTACCTGGAGCGCTCCTCCAGGATTGAGTGCCTCTGCGCTGGCCATCTGCCGCGCCGTCAGGAGGACTCTCTTCCCACGGGTTCCTGAAGTCGTGTGTCCCACGACCATCTCCCCTGCCTGGCTTCCCTGTCTGCCTCTGGTCCCCTCTGGAAACCACACCTGCCCCTGGAACAGCCCTCTGCTGTCACCCCTGCCTCAACACCACCTGTGGATTTATCAACACACCCTGGATCTCTCCTCACACCCTCAGCCTCCGGATCACCACCACCACTGCTGGTTCCCTGGATCCCTCCTCTAGTGTCATCAGCACCTTTCCTCCGTGAGTTTAAAGAGCACATTCCCAACACACCGCAGCTTATCATCTGTACACTGGAAGGATCAATCTCTAACCTGTCTCTCTTCCACTGCCAGGACTCTGCCTGTGCCCTGCCTCCGTTCCAGTTCGCCCTCCAGCAGCCTTGTACATTCCTCAGTGTTGTATATTCACCTGTCATTGTATATATTAAACTCACTGCATCTGATTCCCCTGGTTTCTGTGTGTGATTGGAGTTTGGGTCACACTTGGAGTTCAAAACAAACCGCTAAAAACATGACACATTTAAAATACACAAAAAAAATCTTAGATACAAATTGATTTTAATAGATACCTTCAGTTTTTAAATATAAAACAAACAAGTGTTATACTAACAACAAAGATGAACAATCTGGTGGGCTTTGGATTGGGTTCAGGGCTACAAACCTGGAGGGGCTCATGTCTACTCTGATTCTGCAGCTGCTTTGAATGCTGTGTCAGGTGGAAGGGTTGAGACTTGATCTGATATTTTATGGGAGATATTAGGTAGTCTGTATAGAATAGAGAAGATGGGAGCGGTTTTAGCCTGTTTGGAGGTTGCCCGTGGCATTTAAACGATGCCCAATTGGCACTAAGGGGCCTAAAGTGTGCCAAGAAAATATTCCCCACACCATTACACCACCACCAGCCTGCACAGTGGTAACAAGGCATGATGTATCCATGTTCTCATTCTGTTTACGCCAAATTCTGACTCTACCATTTGAATGTCTCAACAGAAATCTAAACTCATCAGACTAGGCAACATTTTTCCAGTCTTCAACTGTCCAATTTTGGTGAGCTCTTGCAAATTGTAGCCTCTTTTTCCTATTTGTTGTGGAGATGAGTGGTACCCGGTGGAGTCTTCTGCTGTTGTAGTCCATCCGCCTCAAGGTTGTGCGTGTTGTGGCTTCACAAATGCTTTGCGGCATTCCTCAGTTGTAATGAGTGGTTATTTCAGTCAAAGTTGCTCTTCTAGCTGCTCGAATCAGTCGGCCCATTCTCCTCTGACCTCTAGCATCAATAAGGCATTTTTGCCCACAGGACTGCTGCATACTGGATGTTTTTCCCTTTTCACGCCCTTCTTTATAAACCCTAGAAATAGTTGAGTGCAAAAATCCCAGTAACAGAGCAGACTGTGAAATACTCAGACCTGTCTCGCACCAACAACCATACCACGCTCAAAATTGCTTAAATAACCTTTCTTTCCCATTCTGACATTCAGTTTGGAGTTCAAGGGATTGTCTTGACCAGGACCACACCCCTAAATGCATTCAAGCAACTACCATGTGATTGGTTGATTAGATGATTGCATTAAGGAGAAATTGAACAGGTGTTCCTAATAATCCTTTGGGTGAGTGTTGGCGTACAGCCTGCCGAAAATAATTTGAAGAAGAAGAAGTGAACAGACAACAATGTGGCACTTGACTGATCTCGCGGTAAGACGTATTGTGGAGGACAAAGAGAGGAACCATTCAGGAAGGAGAAATCCAAGCTAACGTTAGCTGTCAAGTGGAGCTGGAGTTGAAATCCGAGTCGCAGCGAAGGTCCAGAGTTTGATGGTCCGGGTGGTGGAACGTTTGAAGCAGATTGTAGGTCAGGTGAATTTTCTGGTGAGAGGAAAAGGGGTTGGGTGTAAAGTTTATGCCAGTATATTAGGTGGATTTGGAGAGGATAGGAAGAGGTGTAAGATATAGTAGGTGTTTGTGGGTGGAATAAGGTGTGGGGAGTCGGCCGACGACCTGTATAGGTACAGCAACGATTTCCTACCTGCTCTGGTCAGAATGGCAGGGAGAAGTGGAGGGGAAGAGCATATTTATCCAAGCATGTAATATTGTGATGAGGAAGGTATCACTGGAGGTAATGTAGAGGAGAAAGGTTGGGAAAATGTGAGAAAAGGAGGTGCAAATGAGAGGAAAAGGAAGAAAGAAACAAAATTAAAATAGTCAGGAGGGGTCAGAAAGTGAAAGTCAAGAAGGAATGAGGGGAATAAACAAAGCAGAAACCTACAGTATATTGACTTGATATTACATCATGTTGATATTTATTTCTTAAAGGGACATAAGGCAAGATTTGTGAAAAACTACACATGCATTTCCAGTTTATTCAATGCTAATGGGTCATGAAGCATTAAAAACCCAAAATAACGAGGCCATCCGCATATATGTCTGTTGCCTTGGAAACGCTGTGTGCCACATAATGCGCTGCAGTTCGACGTCCGAATTTCCCGCGCAGTTGTAGGGATGTGACGTAAATTGACGCTGCATGCGCGTTGCCGACAGCTCTTGAACAGGAAGTACATGGCCGCCGTGGACTCGGATTCAAACACTGAAGGTATACTTATGGATGTTTCTGCAGCCATCAAACGACCTGCATCCACTCTCACCCCCCAAAAAAGTGGCACCACGAAGAAAAAAAAGACTTTATCAGCGGCATCTCGTGAGTCTAAAAAAAAACATGACCGAAGCCGGGCAGGCACCCGCATAAATATTGGATATGCGTTCGGTTCATGGAGGGAACTTCAGCTGCATTTGGGAGTGAAAACGGATGCTGACATGGCTCATTTCCTTGTGACCAGGTGAGAAAACATTATAGGTCGTGTTTAGAGCCTGATACAGTATGAAAATGATGAGATCAAATCAAATAACAGAGTGGAGAGACCTGACGTGAAGTATGTTAGCCTCCCCGGTGCAGTGCTGTGAAGACGAACCGTCTGTAAAGTGTCTGTGCGCGCTCCCGTGCCGGCTTGGCTGGTGGCTGCAGTTAGCCACAGCGCCTGTCGCGGCAGCACTGAGTCAGATTTTGAAAAGCTGCCTTAGGTTCCTTTAAAGCAGTACTAAATAACTTTTCCATGATCCATGTCTCAGATAGCCATTGCTGGAACCGATGTTCTGTTGAAATATGCTACCTGTTGAGATGTGCTACTGATTCTTTGTGCACATGTGCTGTTCTAGTACAGTCTTGACTTCAATAAACAGATTTATTGTTTATTCTTGTTTCTATATTTTTCCACAAACACATCTTACTTATCAAAGAAATTCTACCAGAACAGGAACACTAAATACGATATTAATATGTTATTTTTACTTTCTTTGTATTGTCAGAGTGACAGGTAAATGTTTGAACACACCCAGAGGAGAGGGACCCAACAATAGTCGATATGGATATAGAAAATATCAGGGAAGGGTCATAAAAATAGGCTTAAATAACTAACAGGGCACACTTGCCATACACAAGAATACTGTATAAACTTCCAGGGACATCTTCTTATGAAATAACTTGTCAGTTTGTACTATGGCTGCATCTTTTATCGGGGCAGCATAAATCGTTAGAACACCATTTCAGCTGCAACCCGAATTACTGAAGTTATTTACTCTATTGAAAGCCATCAGAGGCACACAGAGAGATGTCTAATATGAAACTGAACACATTCTTCCGTGAGTATCCACTTAGACACGTTTCAAAACTGTAGCTTAAAGTTTTAAAAGTTATTTTTTACTGCTTTAAACACCTGTCAAGATGTAATGACGCATGTAAAGAGCCTTGAAATACTGAATGACTACGAAGAGAATAAGAAGCTAGTCCAACTACCAGAGTGGACAGCATCTCACTGGAAAAGGAAGGCCACTGAAGCCTTAAAAAATAATAAAGAATTCTCCAGTTTTAAAGACTTTGCCACATTCATGGCAATGGAGGCAGAGATTGCTTGCAATCCGATCATCCTTAGCTTATGCTCTCTGTGGTTCTGAGTCAAGTACCGCAAAACAAAGCAACAGGGAACTTAAGAGCAACAGCGCAAGTGTTTTGAGCACTCAGGCTAATGACAAGTTGAGGTCAGTTAAAGCAAAGGAAAAACATCTTTGTGCCTTCTGTAAAAGCAATCAGCATATGCTACATGGATGTCCTAAGTTCATGCTAAGACTCTGGAGGAACGACGAGAATTTGTCAGAGAACATAAGCTCTGCTCATGCAACACCTGTAAGGGCATATACCACACTTGCACAATGACATCTGTGTAAAAAGGGAAAGAGTCTCACCTCCTTGTCATTATACAAGTACAGAGCACAAGTACAACGAAATATACTTTGGAGACATATTTTCACTCTTCTTCTCCAAGGCAGCCACTGGGGGCACCAGATGAGAGTATAAGATACACATACATATACATACATATATATATATATATATACATATAAACTTATTTATAAGAACCAGAAAGCATAGTGACTACATGAGGACAGAGAGGAGAAAAAAAAAATCCTCTCAAGAAGCACCGTCTAGTGGCGCTGTTTGAGATTGAAAAAAAAACACCTCAGCCGGGAAAACTCACAAGACACGTTGCGAACTTTAATAAGGATGTGAGTGCAATCAGTGTGTGTAAGTACATGCAGAGAGTTATCAAGGACTCTGTCTCTGGGACAACGCAGATGTTATGTCTCTCCACAGTCTGTTGGCAGCGGGACTGTTACCTTTAACAACTTACCATCAGAGAGAACATTAGGTATCCAATGGCACATTGAGTCAGACTGCATCAATCAGCATCAATCTCAAGGACCAGCCTGCAATGCGCCAAGGTATCCATGGTTGCCTCCTTGTACGACCCCTTAGGGTTTATTGCCGCATTTTTGGCTCATCAGAAAAGGAGTGCTGCAGGAAATGTGCTGACATTTTACGGGTTGAGATAACTCTCTGACCAATGACTTTGTCAATGTTGGGAGAGATGGAAAAATGACCTTACCAACCTGGAGAAAATAAAACATACCCTGAAGTTATGCACCAGCAGACTTTGGAAAAGTTGCTAAAGGTGAGTTACACCACTTCTCCGATGCAACTATGACCAGCTATGGAAAGAGTTCATATCTAAATGTCAGGTGTCATTCTGCTGTGTGCGTGTGAGTGTTTTCACCTGTGTTTCAGGGGCGTGGCAGCCATTTACCGGCAGGTGGATCCAGTTACCATCATCAGCCTCTGGGCTTAAGAGGGGAGCAGTTGCAGAGAGCAGGCGTCAGATTGTTCCACTCTGCTTAGTGGTATATGGTTGACTCAGTTTATAGAAGTTTATCCTAGAAAGCTTTATTAGATTTAGAACTCTTGTGTGCTCACCCTTACCTGTGCTCTCCCTCAGGATCTCCTCAGCCGGACCTTCCTCCATACCACGGTTTCCACGCTGTGGTCTCCCTGGTCCAGCCTCTGCTCCTGACAGCTCCCAGGCTGTCTTCTCCTCCATCCCGGACCTCCTCGGTGGTTCCCACACCACCTCCATCCAGGATCTCTCAGGTGACGGTTTCCATACCAGTCTCCTCTCTGCCTCTCTCTCTCTGGATTCCCTTCAGCCTGCCTCTGCTCTACTCCTCCAGCTCCCAGGATCCACCTGCTGCACTCAGAGCCCGTCTGTCCGCCCTCCGCCGCCACTCACACGCCAGCCTCAGCAGAACTGGCACCTGCAAGCTTCCTCCTAGACTCCTACAATCCATCACAACCGTGAGTTATCCTCTCCAATCAGTTCCCCTCATCTTCCTTATCATACAAGCACTAATCTCTCCTCTCCTCCACCTGTCCAGACTGGATCGCTCCCGTCAGCACCCGCTGATCTTTTTCCACTGGACCTGCAGAATCAGTTTTTACCATTTTATGTGACTGCAATTTATCTGTGCTTGAGTTCTTTTCCCTCATCTCTTGTCCCTGGTCTGGAGTGCTGCTTGATTTAGAGTCCAATACTAGAGAATCATGACACTAAAACTCAGCGATGAAAAAGGAGATATCCTCTATGCCTTAGTTATTGTCATGTCCAGTGCTCTGTGTCTGTGTTGTGGGTTTTCTGTGTCGGGTGAGTTCTTTTCTCAGAGATATCATCTTTGTGGAGAGCCAGAGCAGGCTGATTGATCACAGCTGGCGGAGATCAGGACTGATGAGGAGTGGGAGCTGTATTTAAACTGCAGGCAGACTCTCAGTTGACGCCTGGTTGTTGACCTAAACGATAAACATACCTTAAGCCACCCTTCCGAGTTTCCTAGTGTTATATTCTTCCGAGTTTCCTTGTGATATTGATAGTTTAATGTTCCGAGTCTTCTCCTTGTTGTTTCCGAGTAACCTGTCTTCTCTCCAGGATTACACCCAGAGCTCTCACTCCTCAGTCCTCCCGAGCAACTCATTGCGGTCGAGGGGCGGGCGTGGGAGTGCACAATGCTGGAGCGGGCGGAGCGGTGATAAGCTGCAGTCCCGCAAACTAAAAATAAAACTAAAATACACAATGTGTACTCTCTCCCGGCTTCGTCCCACCATCCAAACAACACAATAACAAGCACAATATCAGGCTGATTGAGTCTAAATTTATGCAATGAGTGAGCAGGAGTCTGATTGAATGTTTGGTTTTTTTGTGCTGTGATGGTTCTGTGACAACCAGCAGCTCCAGCTCCCTCACGACCATCCATCTCAATAATCTGTTGTCTCTAGATGTGTGTTGGAGATCGCCTCAGCTGCGCATGCCACTTGCCAAGTTGGCAACGCGTTCCTTCCCCACTGCCCTTGGTGAATGATTGGTCAGTGGTATGCTCTAAGCTCAGCATTTAATTACCTAAGCCAAAGACAAGAACTTTCGTGAGAAATAACAGGAACGTCTGAATCATGCGGGAATTCCATTCCAGAATAGCGCTACAACTGGTGGCAGCTTGTTGGAGTAGCTCTGTGACTTAGCTAGCACTTGCTAGCATTTTTTTGTTCTTTTTGAGTATTTCTTGCTAGTTTTTTCTTCTGGAAATATTTTCTAAATACTTTCCCCTATGACTTGGGTGCTGTGCTGATTGAGTTTTTTTGCTTGATTTGTCACTTTTTTGCCACTTGTTATGGTGCGTAACCATGGCAACAAGAGACTTGTTTACAAGAAAGAGCAGCTAACTGACATTTTTAAGGCTGAAATAATCCTGAAATAATCCTGAAATTGAAACTCTGGATCCCTGAGGAGCTCAAAAGAAGAAGACGTTGATGCAGAACAGGAGCAGAGTGAAGAGAGAGGAAGAGGAAGTTTAAACCTTCACTTCCATCAGTCATATTGACAAATGTGAGATCTCTTTGCTAACAAAATGGATGAACTTGAATCTCTGTTGAAGACCCAGTCAGAGTATCAGGAATGCAGCATCATGTGTTTTACTGAGACATGGCTAAAGGAACATATCCTGAACTCCAGTGTGTCTCTGCCTGGCTTTCAAACAATATGAGCAGACAGAGATTTGAAGAGGAGCTGCAAAAGAAGAGGAGTTTGTCAGCTGATCACATCTGCAGTCACCTGTTGGGGAAGAAGCATCAGAGCAAGTGACATGAAGAGGCTGAACAGATGGATAAGGAGGACAGATTCTGTCCTGGAGACTGAACTGGAGTCTCTTGAGTTGATTGTCCAAAGGAGGATGAAGAACATGATGGAAAACCCTCATCGTCCTCTTCAGAACACAGTAACTCAAGTTACAAGTGTCTTCAGTCAGAAGATTCTTCATAATCCGCTGCAGCACAGACCGCTACAGGAGATCCTTCCTGTCCACACCTAGAACCCTCTACAGGAGATCCTTCCTGTCCACAGCTAGAACCCTCTATGGCTCCTTGAAAAAGAACTGAGCTACAACAACACTTGAATTTCCCTTCGGGGATTAATAAAGTATTTTTGATTTTTGATTTGATTGATTTGATTTGAATTGCGGGCGGGAGCGGGACAAAATATGGCAGGAGCGGGCGGGAGCGGGACTTAAAATCATAGTCCTTTGCGGGCGGGACTGTACAATGCGGGAGCGGGACTGGAAATTCCGTCCCGCGCAGGCCTCTACCTCCAGGACTCCATCTCCTTTCACAGACACACCACTGGACCTGCCTTCCCCCGTGTTCATCATCCGCAGCTTTCCCGTGAGTGTTTTCCACTGTGACATTTCCTCCGTGTGTCCTTGTGCATCAGTCACTAACTGTTTCTCTCCTCCCCAGTCCCAGAGATCCCCGAGAACAATCCCCGTTGTACATTTCACATTCAGATTTTGTAAATAAACTTTCACCTTTTTTCACCTGAGCTTGTGTCCGTGTGGGAGTCAGCAATTGGGTCAGAACCTCTTCTTGCGAGAACGTGACAGTTATGGCAAAATCTCGTGTTGCTCCAACAAAAGATCACCACAATCCCAAGATTAGGGTTAACAGCTGCAGTCGTCTCAATGAAAACGAGTAATGTTCTGAAGGAGGGGCTTGGATGGGCTGACATCGAGGGGTATTTCTGTACCAACTCCAAGGTCGTTCCAGGATACATTAACAATGAGGCTCAGCATTTTCACACGTTTGCAGGCAACTGTATCCAGAAGATACACTTAAATACGACTCAAAAGCAATGGAGATTCATCCCTAGTGACTAAAATCCTGTGGATCATGCTTCTAGAGGCCTCTCTATCGATGAACTAGTTTACAGGCCCCACATTTTTATGGGAAACAGAAATCAGCCCCTAAAAAGAGGTGATCTCAGAACTGCCAGTAGGAGATCCAGAAGTGAAAGGAGCTTAGATCCTAAGCCCAGAAACTAGAGAGCTCTTCTCTTACAGATCGGTTGTCAGGATTCTGGACTTGAGCTGTTGGCACAGTGGCACATATCGTTCGATGGATTAATAAGGATAAATCAAATGGTCTCTCAACAGTAGAGGAAATAAAAGATGCAGAGTGCTTCATTATCAAAGATCTGCAGAGATAAACATATTCAGAGGAATTGAAGCTTCTGAAGAAAGGCTGTCAGCTGCCTCTTCACAACAACTGCATCACCTCGACACCTTCATAGACAATGATGGTGTAATTAAGGTGGGTGGGTGACTCTGTGATTCAGATTTCCCTCATACAGTCAAAAACTCTATGATCATTCTTAAGGAACATCACATCACAAGGATTGGTAGGGTGGTGGCTTCTAATCTTCGCATGCAAGTGTGTGGTTTGTCGGAAGCTCTGGAGACGTACGGAAGAGCAAAATATCTTCCCCAAGGGCTTGTCGATCCATCTCCACCCTTCTAAACCAAGTAAGGATGCATTGTGCACAAGAGATATGGTCCTCTCTTCACCTGTTTCTCCTCAAGAGCCATTCATATCAAAATGCTGGAGGATCTGTCAACAGACTCCTTCATAAATGGACTGCACTGTTTCATTACCATACGTGGGGCTGTGCACCAGATTAAATCTGACTAAGGCAGCAATTTCCTAGGAGTCAAAAATGAACTGAAGGAAGCTCTCGAACAAGTAGACAGTGAAAAACTGGCAAACTTTCTCTCTGAGAATCAATGTGACTTTATCATGAATGCTCCTGGCTCAAACCATGTTAGTGGAGTGTGGGAGCATCAAATTATATCTGTCAGGAGTGTCTTCAATTCAACCCTCTCACTCTCTCCTGGAAGTCTCCCAGATTCTTCCCTACGAGCATTCTTCTATGAAGTAATGATGTTAACAGTCATCCTCTCACCATTGAAAACCTCAATGATCCCAACACCCCTAACCACCTACTTACACTGAAGACTGCCTCAGCCTCCCCCCCGACATGTTCATCTGGGAAGACATGTACGCGAGAAAGAGATGGTGCAACATACAATATGGCAGAGCAGTTCTGGAGCCGTTGGCAAAAAATGTATTTGTCCAACAGTTCCCTCAGACAACATTGGCACACTCCCAAGAGAAACCTGCAAATAGTAGGAGAAACTACTATGGACAGAGATGGGCTGGTTAGAAGAGTAAAGATTTGTCTAGGTGACAAAAAACTAAGCAAAAATGGTGAACGTCTCACCAAGCAGTCAGTGCTCAAACGCCCAGTTCAGAAACTGGTCCTGCTGCTAGATAGTGACTAGCTGTTCCTTGTTTACCATATTTTTTGTCATTGGTCATTTTATGTTTGAAAACCATTTGTGTTCACTCTTCTCTCGAATATGAAGTTATGATATTTGAAACACCAATGATTTTTGTGGGAGTGTGAATAACCCAGATTATTTGATTTGTTTGAATTTGTGTAGATGCTAATATCCCTGTGCTTAAATGACTCTTATTGTGAAAATCGGGACGGGCTACTTGCCAAAGTAAGGAAGGTATGCTACCATTTGCCAAAGAGGGTTCATCTGAGGATTATGTTTAAATATCTTTAATTTTGCATCTAGCTGAAGAGTGAACCGATATGTTTATGGATTTTCATGAGTTGTTTAAATGTCTTATGATTTGTCTAGAACCGCCCCTGTCGAAAGCAGGTGTATGATGGCGACTTCCATTGCAACCCCATGGTGACAAGCAAACTGCAGTGGGTCTTGAAACATGCTTGTTTGCTTATTTAGGTGGACCAATATGAGTCCCTCCAAGACTTTCATGATGTGGGATGTCAGGGGGGACAGTGAGGCAGACAGTTGAGGTGTGACAGGGAAGCTGTGGGCAAAGGGAGGGTGGAGGTCTGATAGTCTAGCTTGGGTTAGGATAATAGAAATTGAGCTTTTACCAAAATTGAAACTTTTGAAGAATACATTCAATTCATTGGTTCCACACAGAATCCTTCTGCTTATAGCCTGTGATGTTCTTCATCCCTTACCACACATCTCTTATTTTGATTTGCTGGAGCTTGTTCTCCAGCTTTTTTCTCTTGCTACAATTATAAAAGTATTCATTCATTTATAACTCTCATTTTGAATGCAACTCTTGCTACAGCCATGTTATGTGTCATGAACTCTTGCATGTCATTAGTCTTTTATTAGTTTTTGCTTCTGAAGATTCCCTCCATATATGCCTTTTTATGTCAGCATGAGAAGAATGAAAAAGACGAGTCTTGGAGGCCACATATTTATTACAATACAGTACAATATAAAAGCACTCAAAAAACCTAAAACAGAGGTGTAAAGCAGCTTCACTGTTGATGTTTTATTCTATGAAGCAGATGATATTAGCTCAAAGGCAAATTCATCCATTGTTTAATGATTAAAAGATGTAAAATATACACAAAATGTTAAACAGTTAAACAGTCATTTATATCAAAACACCAAATAGTTTTGTTTATATATTTTACTCAGATTTTTTCTTAGATGGTGAAGAAACCTGTTGAACAGATTTAGCAACATCTCTCAAACGATGTTGAACTCACACACTGAAGCCCTCTCAGCTCTGCAGCTCTCATCAAACTACTTGCCGCTGGCTAAGGTAGAGAGGACAGCACAGTTCTGGCTGTAGTCTCCATCGGGCTGTTGAGTGATGGCTGTCTCCCATTTCTGGAAACGCATGCTGGAACCTGACTGGTCCACCCACTGGCCATCCGTCACCATGTCATTGATGCCCAGCCAGATGTGCTCTTCCTGGCCAAGACTCTGGCGCACATACGTAGCAGTAGAGCTGATGGTTCTCATCTCCAGTCATAGGAGTGCTCAGGCTGCCTCCTTTGGCAATGCAGTTGTCATTGGCTACATGGAAGGTCCTCTTCATTGGATCAGCCAGGAAGCACTTTCCTAGTATCTTTGTGCCTTTCAGACAAACTGAAGGGCAAAAACAATTTTAGCTCAGGCACTTGTAAAAAGAATGTTCATTAATAATTGTGCAGCTTATGATACATTTTTGCATCTTCATTTACCAAAATTACAACAGCAATGACAAAAAATGTTTTGGGAGGGGTATTCTGGAGAGAACTTCTGTAAACATACTTGTTTGCAGAGTCTGGTGCTCTTTCAACAGGAGCAGCTCCTTAAAAATCTCGTCAATCTGTTTCTGCAGCTTCTCAAGCGCAGCAGTGGTTGCAGAGTCTGTTCTAGGAACCAAAAATCCCAACATTTCCTCAGTTTGCATTACCTCTGAATCATTTCAATGGATTGGGAAATTAACACACAGCTCATTTTTACCTCCAGTGTCCAGGTTGTTAACAAATCCTACCTTTTTTGCCATTCCTTTTTTTGGATGAGCTCTGCTGGCATGAGTAGTGCACTAGCAGGAGAAGACTAAATGTTACCCAAAGCCCTTGAGCATCCTTCGCATATGAGAATAAAACACACGAAGAAGAGGCTGTTTTGCTCCCCTCAGATCTAAGTAACTGCTGTTTTTGTTTTACACACTCAGTTCTAAGCAGAGAGCTGGAATAAATCTTATCAGCTTTCCAGATGTTCAGCAGCGTTTTATATTGATTTTCAGAGATAAATCTGATTGGCAAGCCGTTTCACACTGTTTAACAGAGTTCAAACAGGTATTTGTTAAATTACATTTGTGTGCAAGTTGACATATAATCAAGAGGCAATCTGTTTGTTTCTGTTTCTTATAAGATGATTAAAATTTGAAAGAAATTAATTCACTTGGTTTTATCTTTTTAACAACAGTAAGTAAAAATAAATAAGTCAGGTTAGACCAGCATGTTTTCTGAGTTTGTCACTTGTTTTTCAATCCTAAATGGGCAGATTTAATCTCTTTTCTGTTGCCGGCTGTTGTGATGCTGAAGACACCAGAGGTTGGATGTTTTGGTGTTTTCTCCTTAATAATCTACATCTGGATCTCTTCAGTGAGCTGGATAAGAAGCTTCAAACACGTGACACAGACTTATGTAATAAAGAAATGCTGTTGTGTTGTTGTCAGTCATCATGCCTGTGGAAAGACATCAGCACTCAATGTTTTTGTTGTACAATTATGTTAGGATATCTAAAAACAATAAAAAATTTACCCACCATTAGTTTTTTTTCTAAGAAGATCCAAAAACTGAATAAAAATATGATTTAATAAGCTATAACATCCTTACCTGTTAGAAAGTAGTCACTGCAAACTTGAGCATTGTCCTCCTCCTGTTTTTAGCCGGAGATTGTGGATAAAATTCAGCCATCTTTTTTCTAGGTCCTTTGTGACTTACTATTTTCGGGACACAAAAAAAAGGTTTAAATTTCTCTGGGTTGCTATAACCAACAAACAGCTGTGTTTATTTCTACGTTATGAAACCCAGCAATACACTAAGCTGTAGTGTAGAGCTCATACTAAAGATTTAGCTCAGATGAAACCTGTGGCACAAATAAGTAAAAATACAAAGTATGTGAATGTCATGGCTGCAGGAGAAAAGTCAGTCTCAGAGTTACTGAGAGACGTTTCCAGCTGGTTGGACAACAGAGCTTTGCTTCAACCCAAAAGAGCATTTCACCAGATACATAACAGTAATGAAGCTGTTTCTGATTCCCTCTATAACAGCCCTACAGTGACCTTACCAACCACTTGCACAGCCACAACTAGCTCCATGCAAGGAAAGGGAGAGAGGCCAAGATCTTGGTGCTACAGAGGAAGAATAATCAATCTTTAAGTATCAGCCAATGAGCGTGCAGGTACAACCCACTGACCTTGATTGGCATACCAAGTAATTCAGTTGAAAAAAGCCATTCTGAAATAAATAAATCTTGGGGGAAAACACCATTATAAAATAAAAGCTGACTTTGTGAAAAATGTTTTTAAATAAAAACATTAACTAAATAAAAATGTCTTGAAATAATTTCTATTATTAGGAAATTAATTGCTGTGAAAGATGACACAGCTGGCTATTGGCTTGCAGTGAGAATGTCCTGGGTTTGAATCTGGGCTGGGGCCTTTCTGCATGGATTTTGCATGCTCTCCCGTGCATGCGTGGGTTTTCTCTAGGGACTCAAGTTTCCTCCACAGTTCAAAAACATGCAAGAGGTTAATTGGTGCCTCTAAATAGTCCCTGGGTGTGAGTGTGTGTGAGAGCAGTTGTTTGTGTATGTGATTGAATGAATGATTATCATTGCCGGAGGCCAGGGGTCTTATTTATAAAGCTTGCTTACGCACAAAACAGGGTTGGAAAACTGCGTAAGCAACTTTCTACACAAACTTTGGGATTTATAAAAAAAAAAGTAGCGGAAGAATGTAAGCAACTTTAAGTTGACTAAGGACTTGGTTTACGCGTATTTTGGACATGGAGGGCACCTGCAGTGCTGCTGTTGAGAAAAATAAAATATTAATTCCAAAATGATATTCATTTTATGCAGCTTCTCTGAAAAAAATAATAAAATGAGAGGATGGACATTAAGAAATGCCTTTAACTTTTAAATCAAGTCAAAAATACAGAAACAAGCATGCAAACAAGGAGAAACAAGCCTCCCTTATCGCCAAACAATAAATGGCTGGCTGTGGGCATGGTGACAGTTGTCCAAATCTACACGTTTTATCATCTGAAGGGGATGTGTCTACTTTGGTTGCACCTCATAGCAAGTGGATCAAGGTACATATGTTTGTTTCCTTTTGTGTATATTTTTTGGTTGAAACTGTGCTGGTTTTGTGACTTCTGTATTTTTACATTCTAGTTTTCACTGTGTTTGATGTGATGGAGCGAGGTGCATGACACACCGTTGACCAAAAAGTAATAAACTTTTGCACCTGTCAATGCTTTTCTCCTCATTTTATCTTGATGCCAAGGAGCAGCAACAGAGAAAATATGATTGTAGGTTTACCTTGCTGTTATGGCACTGATGTGTCAGTTTTGTAACCTGCTGCATCATTGTGACATCCTGTGCTTACAGGAAACTTTTTTAACCAAACAGGATCTAAAAAGTCTAAATTCTATTAAAAATAATTTCCATGGTTCTGGTGAATCAACCACTGACACTGGAGATGGATTAATAAGGGGGCGAATACCAGGTGGTGTTGCGATCCTCTGGAGCAAGAAACAAGACTCATATATAAACGTGATAAGGTTGATGTGGACTTGTTTTAGCTATACACCTTAAACAAAATGAGAAGGAATTCGTTATCCTGAATGTGTATATGCTGTTTAAGTGTCATGATAATGAAGCTGAGTTTTTTAATAGACTTGCTTTTATTAATAGTTTTAAAAAAGATAAGTTTTTCTTAAATGTGTGTATTATTGGTGATATAAATGCAGACATTACTGATGAAAACTCAGTCTTTGCTAATCATATGAAACAATTTGTGAAGATACTGCCTTACTACTGTCAACTGAAGTTTGTTTAGATAGCTATACTTTCATTAGTGAGGCATGGCATATAACTTCATGGCTGGATCATTGTATTTCAACAGCTGATGCTCATGCTTCTCTGTCAGACATGAACATCTTATATGGGTTGTCTAGTGCTAATCATATCCCATTTGGGTTGAAAATTAATTTTGACTATGTACCTATGTATGAAGAAAATTAGAGTAAAAACACTAAAGTTATAGATTGGCCTAGTCTTTCTGAGTTGTACATTTTAAAATATCAACAGCTTACTGAGGAATTATTTAGTGGTATTTGCCTGCCCAGGGCAGTTACCTGTAGAGAAACTGGCTGTAAAGATCCAGAACATATACATGCAATAGCTTGTATACCGATCTAGTGGAAGCACTACGTAAGGATAGCTCTCCCTTCTACAGACATAAAATAAAGACAAGCCCAGGTTGGAGAGAGTATGTGTCTGAGTATCATGCTGAAGCACACGAGGCCTCAAAAGAATGGATGCTAGCAGGGAAACCCTGACATGGGCCTGTGTTTGAATGTAAAAAGGCTACAAATGCAAAATACAAAAATGCAGTGCGCTTTATTAGTAGAAATGATCAAGCTATGAGAGCTGAGTCTTTGGCTCAGAAACTCCTTAATAGCGATAAAAAAAGGATTTCTGGAGAGTAGTGAGACATTCGACAGGAAGGAAAACACCTATACCTTGTGTGATCGATGGAGTCACAGAAACTGAAAATGTCCTAGAGTTGTGGAGACAACATTATTATGACTTGTTTAAGTGTGTACCAAGTGAAACTTACAGAATGGGTTAACCTGAAAGCATAGATGAAGTCTTCTCACAGGAGGTCCAATGGGCCATCAATAAATTGCCTAATAACAAAGCTACTGGGTTGGATGGCATATCTGCTGAACATCTAAAGCAGGGCTATTTAAATCCAGGCCTCAAGGGCCAGTGCCCTACACGTTTTAGATGTGTTTCTGCTCCAACCCAGCTGATTCAAATTTTCCAACTTCCTCCTCAGCATAGCAAAGTTCTGCAGAGGCCTGCTAACGAGCCCTCATTTGATTCCAGTGTGTTGAATTAGGGAAAGACCTAAAACATGCAGGATACTGGCCCTTGAGGCCTGGGTATGAATAGCCCTGATCTAAAATATGGAAATGGTAGATTAGTACCACTCCTTGCTATATGCCTCTCAGGCTTTTTTGTGCATGGATGTTTGCTTGACTCAATAGCTACGTTTACATAGGCACATTTAATTGAACTAAACGTCCGATCAGAAAAAAAATACGTCATGTAAATATGTCAATCAGAATGTTTTGATCCGATGTAGCCTGATCAGAATTAAATTTCCTTCCGATCGAGAGGGGTGGTTTTGTCCGATCTTCATTCGGATAGACGTGCATGTACACACCCATTTGGAAAGAAAGGGTGAAAACAGAAGTGGTCTGCTGGCGCAGTCATCCTGTCATCCTGCTCTCCTCTCCTGTGGCAGAAGAGCAGTAGCAATATGTATTCAGCCTCTAGCTTGGTTAATGCGACCAGTAAAAATGAAAGATAAAGGGGGGAGTCAGTAGCATGGATAATTAGAGACCTATTGCTCTGGCTAGCATATTCTCTAAGGTATTAGAAAGAGTTCTGCTGCCAGAATAAATAAAATTCTAAAAACATGTACAGAGGACAAAGTATATGCTTTAAAGGTCCTGTATCATAAAAAATCAAGTTTTTTAACCATGTTGTGATGCTATTTCTTTATTTAAAAGACATCCAGAGTGGTTTTTGGCTTAATTCGTGCATTCCCGAGTAATCCTGCGCTCTGAGCAGCTGCTTTACTCGATCATGTAAAACGGCTGAATTGAGCCCCTCTACGTCACACTGTTGTATCAGGAAGTTCCTGACCAATCCCTGCTGCCCCTGTAGTAGGTACGAAGCAAGCTGCGAGAGTGCAAAACAATTTGTCAGGAGCTCATCACGGCAGATGTCTAACCTACAGCCCAGAGTTCCCACACTTCACATATCAGTATGAATCCAGCTTTACAGCTGAGCTCCACGTCACCGCAGCCCGCCCCACCACCGGATAAAAGACACAGTCACTCACCCTGACAGCGCTCAGTCAGACGTCCCGTTTGCCACGAGCTCCTGTTAGCCTTCGTGCTGCAGTTTAACCGCGTCATTAATCCAGCCTCAGACCTGTCCCGGTCGATCTCTCTCTCTCTGTCCGCCTCGTTCTTGGCTGCTGGTCTCGCAGTCAGCAACTACGGTCGCTGCCTCCAGAAACCCGCTCCTCGCCTACGACCTGTCTCACTTCACCCGTCTGATTCCAGTCTTGGTGTCATCTCCCGGGTTAGATGAGATTCAGTCGCGAGTGGACCGTCCTTCCCTCCAGACGCTCCCGAGCGTCCTCTGACAAATTAGCACCTCCATTTCGTTGTATTTCATTCTAAAAATTTCTCGTCGAAAATGTGCATTTGGCTGCGAGAATTACAGAAGTTTATTTTGTGTTTCTAAACAGAAAAAAAAATCGTACTCACATTTGGGAGGCGGGCTTTTAGGTAAACCGAGCGTTTTTACTTCCTGGTCACAGAATAACTCAAGAATATAAGTTATATTTCAGGACAAATTAAGTGAATATAACTCCAACAGTAAGGTTTTATCATATATGTGCCGATCCCAGACGTTGAAAACTGTAAAATAGCATGATATAATCCCTTTAAAGGAGATTGTGACCAAATACAGAAGCCAGAATTCCTCAGTTTTTCTGGGCTTTATCCAGGCATCCAAGGCATTTGATGGAGTTAACCATAGAAAACTATTAATTAACCTGTTGCATAGAAGTGTTTCAAGATATATTGTTCGAATCTTGGTGTATTGGTATGGTCAGCAAATGTTTCAGGTAAAGTGGGGTAACAGCATCTCAGAGCCGTTTAAGGTTAGTAATGGTCTTAGACAAGGAGGCATTTTATCTCCTCTTCTTTTTCATGGCATGTACATTGAAGGTAGAGGCCTGCGCGGGATGGAATTTCCAGTCCCGCTCCCGCATAGTACAGTCCCGCTCCCGCCCCGCGCCCGCAAAGGACTATGATTTTAAGTCCCGCTCCCGCCAGCAATTCCCGCATGATTCAGACGTTCCCGTTAGTTCTCACAAAAGTTCTTGTCTTTGGCTTGGGTAATTAAATGCTGAGCTTAGAGCATACCACTGACCGATCATTCACCAAGGGCAGTGGGGAAGGAACGCGTTGCCAACTTGGCAAGTGGCATGCGCAGCTGAGGCGATCCCCAACACACATCTGGAGACAACAGATTATTGAGATGGATGGTCGTGAGGGAGCTGGAGCTGCTGGTTGTCACAGAACCATCACAGCACAAAAAAACCAAACATTCAATCAGACTCCTGCTCACTCATTGCATAAATTTAGACTCAATCAGCCTGATATTGTGCTTATTATTGTGTTGTTTGGACGGTGGGACGAAGCCGGGAGAGAGTACACATTGTGTATTTTAGTTTTATTTTTAGTTTGCGGGACTGCAGCTTATTACCGCTCCGCCCGCTCCCACATTGTGCACTCCCACGCCCGCCCCGCGACCGCAATGAGCTTTCTCTATTTGTCCCGCGCCGCATTGCTTTGCGTCGGGTCCCGTGAGTCCCGCGGGACTCTCGCGGGAGTGCAGGGCTCTAATTGAAGGATCAGTGAAGTTAAAAGCCTGTAGGACTGATTGTAAATGGTAAATGGTAAATGGCGTGTACTTGTATAGCGCTTTACTCAGGTCCTACGACCCCCAAAGCGCTTCACACTACAGTTTTTTGTCATTCACCCATTCACACACACACTCACACGTTTGGTGATGATGAACTACTGATCTTTGTAGCCACAGCTGTCCTGGGACACACACTGACAGAGGCGAGGCTGCCAGACATTGGCGCCACCGGTGTGGCTGGTGGTATTGTTATAAATCATATGATGTATGCAGATGACGTGGTGGTTCTAAGTCTGAGTACAGCAGGTTTACAGCAGCTGCTAGGATATGATCTGACTATGGAGTTGAACACAGCATTGTGTATAACGCAGCAAAGAGTGTAGTTTTGATTTGTCAGACTAAGGAAGATAAGCAAATGACTTTCCAGATTTTTATCTGTCAAACACTGTCATTGGTGTCACCAAGAAGGTAAACTATCTTGGTCATATTAACACAGAGGACATGACAGATGATGATGACATGCATAGTCAGTGCTGTATGTTATATGCTCAGGGGAAATACACTTGCTTGTAAGTTTGGGTCTTGTTGTGATAAATTTAAGATAACTCTGTTTAAGGCTTACTGTACACCATTGTATACAGCCCACTTATGGGTGATAATGACACTTTGTGCTTGATATTAAGTAAGCCTAGTGGAAGTGAGATTTTTGCGAATGCGAAGGTTAGCACTCTTAAAGCCGTTTTAGGAAATCTTATTTCTAAATGTCTGTACTTGTCCTGTTAGATCTCAGTGCTGCGTTTGATACTATAGATCATAAGATCCTATTGAAGAGGCTTGAATATGATATTGGGATTCAGGGAACTGCATTAAACTGGTTTGAATCATATTTAACTGAAAGATTCCAGTTTGTTCATGTAAATAATGAATTTTCTTCATATACCAGAGTCAGTCATGGAGTTCCTCAGGGTTCAGTGCTTGGACCAATCCTCTTTACTATATATATGTTACCGCTTGGTAAAATTATTAGACAACATGGTATAAAATTCAATTTTTATGCTGATGATACTCAGTTATATCTATCAATGAAGCCTGATGAGACCAACCAGCTGCAGAGATTACAAGCTTGTCTTAATGATGTAAAACGTTGGATGACGCTTAATTTTTTGCTTTTAAATTCAGACAAGACAGAGGTTGTGACTTTTGGGCCTGAGAATCTTAGGAACAAGTTGTGTAGTCAGTCATCAACGTTGGATGGCATTAATTTGGCCTCCAACAAGAAGGTAAAGAACCTGGGTGTTATCTTTGACCAGGACATGTCCTTTAGTTCTCATATAAAGCATGTTACCAGGACGGCCTACTTCCACCTGCGTAATGTTGCTAAAATTAGGAGCATTTTGAATCAAAGGGATGCAGAAACTTTAGTTCACGCATTTATTACTTCTAGACTTGATTACTGTAATTCATTATTATCAGGGTGTTCTAATAGTGCTGTTAAAGGCCTCCAGCTGATCCAAAATGCTGCTGCCAGAGTTCTGATGAGAGTTAGAAGGAGAGACCATATTTCTCCTGTTTTAGCATCACTTCATTGGCTCCCTGTAAGGTCTAGAATAAAGTTTAAGGTTTTACTTTTAATGTATAAGGCCTTGAAAGACCAAGCTCCAGCTTATATTAAAGATCTTATTGTTCCATATGCTCCTAACAGAGCACTTCGCTCTCAGACTGCAGGTCTGCTTGTAGTTCCTAGAATTTCTAAAAGTAGAATGGGAGGAAGAGCTTTTAGTTATCAGGCTCCTCTCCTGTGGAACCAGCTTCCACTTTTTATCCGTGAGGCAGACACCTTGTGTAGTTTTAAGAATAGACTTAAAACTTTCCTTTTTACACAATCCTGTAGTCAGGGTTAGCTTGGGTTCTCCTGAGCTTTCCCTTTAGTTATGCTGCTATAGGTTTAGACTGCCGGAGGACATACTGACCACATTTTTTCACTCTGCTGTCTTTCTTTACTCTGGCTGCCTCTGAGGAGGGGGTATCTCACATAAACAAGGGATGAAATATTCCCACTAGAGCCATCAAATTGTTATTGCTTTGATTGTTACTGCTGCCATTAATTGTTTCTCTGTTTATCTTTCTATAGACATGACGACTGGCCAAAATACATCTGTGTTTGTCTGTGTCTCTTTCCTGTCAGCTCAGACCCCAGTCGGCTAAGGCAGAAGGCCGCCCATCCTGAGCCAGGTTCTGCTAGAGGTTTCTTCCTGTTAAAAGGGAGTCGTTCCTTTCCACTGTCGCCAGTTGTGCTTGCTCAGGATGGGGGATTGTGCTGAAATAACAATTCAGCCCAATCGGCTGGTTCCTTAGATAGAAAATGTTTTA
Source organism: Pachypanchax playfairii (assembly GCA_006937955.1). Taxonomy (NCBI): domain Eukaryota; kingdom Metazoa; phylum Chordata; class Actinopteri; order Cyprinodontiformes; family Aplocheilidae; genus Pachypanchax; species Pachypanchax playfairii. Next base: position 326,403 of record SSNP01000226.1, on the reverse strand, counting down.
TTATTAATTGGTTGATTTTTCTGTGAAGTGCCTTGAAATGACTTTGTCATGAACTGGCGCTTTATAAATAAATAAACTTGAAACTTGAAACTTAAATGTATTTGTAGGCTGAACAGTTCTGAAAATGTTATTGTTCTGCATTTAACCAACACTTGTCTCTGTGCAATACGCTATTAGTCAAGGATATGGAAACATTGGTATAACAGCCTTCTTCTCTCTTAGACTGTAGCCAGTTACAAAATTTTACAATTACATTTATCTTTGCGTTTAGTTTTGTGTGTTGTTGGCTGTATAATGTTGGACTACGTGTCTGGAATAAAGACTACTACTACTATAAAGCAGCTATGATCGGCCTTGAGCACCAGAGCCTCATGCTTATGCCGCTGACATTTGACTGACTGCTCTCAATTATGCATAATTTCTATAATAAACCTGTTTTTATAAAATCCACTTGCCTAATTTATTCGAGAGACTGAATTTTTGCCACGACACTTCACATTAGTCCCTGGTTCATTAGTAGCCTACTCATTACCTCCAAAGTTGTTCCTTAATAACGAAGCACAATTTTGTGTACCTTATTGTCTTAAGTGTTACCCATAATGGCAGTAGTTGGTAAGTAAATAATGAGTAATTACATAATGACTTTTTCTTTAAAGTAGTGTGTTGGTTATAAATATTACCTTTGCATTCAGTGCAAATTTCAGGTGTTTTCACAAATTCTGCTCTGTTTGTTCAGGAAATTGGACATTAAATGTCTAGGTTAATGTCTTTCTGTGATTCTGTAAAAGTCTGGACGGTATACATAAAGCGTGCGCGCACACACTTGTCATCCTCCAGCAGCATGTACTCTGTGATCAGTGGCCCAGTGCTATCAGTTTTTCTGTCAACATTCCTGAAGCAAGCAGAAAAGTTGTAATCTAAACCGTCTGTTGGGTTCTCCGTGGAACTAAAAACGCAGCAGCTCCTTCAGTGCTTAATTTGTAAATCAAAAGTTACCGGAGTGCAAATAGAGCTATGAGACCAGAATTCAGAGTCTGGCTGCAGAGGAGCTGGTCCTGATAGGTGAGGTCTGCAGCCAGACCCCTCTCGAATTCACTGAGGCCAAACTGATACCGGAACGCACATAGACATTATACTGTATACATGTCTATGGGAACGCACACACATACACAACCGTCAGACCAGACAAAGCGCCGGCGCATAGCGGGTGTAAATTGTCAAGCAGGGCTAGAGAAAGTAATGATAAGCCCAGAAGAAGTAAGTTCTACTGCCTTTTTGGCATTTTGATGCCGCTGTTATTTATCCCAACTGGCCCCGTTAACGGATCCTAGCAAACAGTTACCGGATCACACCCTTTCAAAATAAGACAGTTCCCGGATCTTGTTCCTGCAGGATCTGGCTCAAATTTAGCCCTGAGCTCCTTCTCCGGAACCGCGGTCACATACGCTAGCTCTGACCGGTCGTCCTCGAAATACAGTGCAGCCATAGCCTGGACCATGCTAATCGGTCCAGTTGGTTGATGGATCAGTTGGATCGGGGACGGGGTTGATCCAATCCAACCGAGGAGACACCGACCGGAGTTAGGGGCTAGACACACGAGGGGCCAACTAACCCTAACCCGAGCAGAGGAGAAGGTTAAGGGCTGTACATATTGTATATTGTATATATACAGTATGTTCCCAACTGTATTTAAAGCAGACCAACTGCATCTTCATTATTCTGACATATATTTTAAATAAAATCATTGCAGAACTGTCACAAGTTAAAAAATAAGCCTTTAAAAGTTGTTGGTGAGTTTAGAAGTATTTTGGGGATTGTTCCAGACTATAGTGAATTATCAATGCATTTCACTTAGGTTGTCTCTATAACGGCAAAAACCGGACACAAGTGTTTACATTTAACATTTGCAGATTCATTTACCTTGAAGTAATTGAAATAGTAATTTGTTAAGTACTTAATGGTTTAGCTTTTACATGCAAAAATATTAGCTTTACGTTTTTAATTAAAAGCCAAACTAAGAGAGAATATGTGTCAGTTTTAAAAATAATTTTCACTCCAAGTACTCAATGAACAGAGGAGAAAGAGTGACCTCTAGTGGCTAAACAGAAACATTGCAGGTTTTTCTGACAACAACTTTGTTGCTCGTGGCAACAGACTCCAAACAAACTTGAGCAATAATTTAAACACATTTCAAACAGCAAAGTCTGTTAAAAATGAGCTCACCCTTGACAATGTTGAAAAAAACGAGGCACACTCCACTGCAAGGCTTTATGAACGAGCAGGGGTAGGTCGTCAACTAGATTTTAGTTTTCATGAAGGCTTTTTGAATTGATAAAAAAAAACGTTTTTTCTGGCCAGCAGGAGCAAGAAGAAAGGGCCTTTTAAGTTGAATCTGCTGCAAGGTAGATTGCACTCACAGTAAATAAAATATAAAAATAACTAAACTGTATACAATTTATTGTTTCATATTTAATCCTATTTACAAACACACTCAAATGTGTTACCCTTCCACAATAACATATGAAAACAACCCTGGTCAAAAAGCTTCAGTTTTGTACTGTCACTCAAAAGACTTTTTCTTCCAGAAGCCTTAGATCTGTATGCAATTAGTTTCATTCCAGTCAGTTTTTTTATGTTTCTCTGTCAGCAGTTACAATAATTTTGTGTAACCATGTTTTATATTAATATTTAATTTTTGGATGGCAATAAGCCTAATGAGAATAGTCCTGAGAATAATATGAATGTGGTCAAATTAAAATAAAACAAAGAAAACTTGATTGTCATTTAATACTTTTAAAAACTTTTAAACCATGCAGTAAAACTATGTAGAGTTTTCAGTATTATGCTTTTTTAAATAAAGTAGACTTAATATCCTAATTAGAGAGCTAAACAACATGTTGTTTGCCATAATTCCATGTGGTTTATTTTTACTTTAAAAAGTTATTGATCCTTTTTCAATTTTTTTGACATGCAGCAGACTTATAGTCATTTGCCACCACTAGAGTGAGTAGAAGCCAGTTTTTGGCCAAGCTCCTTATCTGCTGCTCAAGACTCCCTCAGGGCAACTCTGTGACCAAACAAGGAATGATACTAATTTCTGCCACCCTCTGGTAGTCAGTGGAAATGACAGGATTGTGATTTGGCTCGTCACAGCTCGTTGTGTTGTAAATAAAAGCCATTATTTTCTATGCAAAATAAGTAATTGGATTTATATTAAACTACTTTTTTCCACCATGTTGCCAAAATTGTTGCCAGCACTTTCTGAACCATACTATTCTTACTTCTAACTCTTATTATTTGTAGAAATTCACACAGCATGTGTCACTGATGACTTCTCTCATCCCAGTCCTCCACTCACCACTCACACTTCTTCTAATGTTGCCTCAACGTCGATGTCTGAAGCTAGACAAGGTATTCAATTAATATATTGATATTATTGTATTTCTAAGCACCAAAGCTAAGTACATCTATTCTATGTTTCTTCTATTATCATTTTGAAATAGAAAATGTGACTTGAATCTATTGTTTTTTTTCTTAATTCATTTTACCAAATTTTGATTTTTAACCCTTTAAAGCCTGACAAATAAAATACAGGAAAGAAATTCTCTATTCATTAACTGAAAATTATGTAAAAATACTTTCTTATTATGTAATTCTATAATAATTTTAGAATTGACACTTACATCCTATAGTGTAAATGGTGAGTACTTGTATAGCACTTTACTCAGGTCCTATGACCCCCAAAGCACTTCAGTTTTTGTCATTCACCCATTCACACACACACGTTTGGTGATGATGAACTATACACATGTAGCCACGGCTGTGCTGGGACGCACACTGGCGGGGGTGGGGCTGCAAGCAGGCAAGGTGGGTTAAGTGTCTTGCCCAGGGACACAACAGCCAGGTGATCTTTTTCTCTGGGCAGAGCAGGGATTCAAGCCAGCAACCTTCTGGTTACCAGATGACCTGCTCTACCACCTGAGCCACAGCAACCCCGTATAATGTACAGATTCTCCAAAAGAGGAGACATGCTCTAAAGCTAACTAACCTTGACCACAACCAGAAATCCTTACCCCTCATGTAGAACAGAACAATAAGAAAACCTGTTGGACACACGTTGGACTGGCATGTAATTGGAGCATTTCAAATTGGTGCTTAGCATCTGCAGATATATAGTATTATTTGATACAACCAATGGTTTTTGAGGAATGTACTATCCCATTCAAGAAGAAGAGCTTTCAGAATCTTAAAACCATTTGTCATTGCAGAGTTAAAATATATTTTTTCATCCTGTAATTTTCATTCTGCCAATTAGGTGCTCCTCCTAGTGGCTTTGAGCTGATGGCTCCCATGATGGAGCAAGTTACTTTGTTGGAGAAAACAGTGAAGAGCCAAGCACTGCTGATAAAGCACAAGGTGAACTAATACTTTTTACAAATAAGCAGTAAGACTTATAAACATTTGTCAGAACGTGTCTGACTTTTTTTTTTGTACTCCTGTGAAGGAAAAACAAATCTCCATTTTAGAGACACAGCTGAAGGCTCAGGCAGAATTAGGTAACTACCTTCAACTTGCTCACTCTGGTTTGTTCAGGCTATTTCTTTGGAGGATTCTGACTCTGTCCAGTCTGTGTGTGGATTTTAGCTGGCACGCACTGTTTCTGTAGCAAAGATGACCTTGAGAGAAGATGCCAACAACTAAAAAATTAAGTGGAACCCAGCTCAGACGAAGAACTCTGGCAGATGGGTAATTCAATTTTTTTACCAGTTCAGCTGAGTGGCTGTATTTCGAACACTGAGTGCTGCAGGTGGTGATCAAAAGGGAAGAAGCCTTTCGAATTAATGGTGACATTTTTTCAAGAAGCAGAAAAGAAGCCCATTTGCCTTCTTTTGGATGACATGTCTTGGATGACAGGTGTTTCCTTTGTTGGAACATCTCCTGGCAGAAGCTTCCACATAAACTTTGACTTGGTGCTGCAGAATATTGAGGAGCTGAATGTCCTGGCCAGGGAAGGAGAGTCATTTGTGCAAATGACAGCAAGTGGAGCAAAACTGTCAAAAAAGGATCCTGTTCAGCTGAAGCTCTACAGCAATGGCATTGTGATGTTTAATAGTCCATTTCGTTCCTATGATGTGCCCAGCACCCAGGTGAGCTGTTAACACTTTAAAACATCCTGCACTTAACCAGTTAGGTTATTAAATTTCAGTTTTTATGTGGTTATTGCAGCAATGCATGCAAGACCTGATGGATGGCTACTTTCCATCTGAGCTCCAACAAAGATTTCCAGACGGTGTACCTTTTAAGGTGCTTCTTTGTGTCTTTAAGCCTCAATTGAAATGTGCAAGGGTCTCATTTATAAAACTTTGCGTAGAATCCTTACTAAAATGGTAAATGTCCTTTATAGCGCTTTTCTAGTCATTCAGACTACTCAAAGCAATTTCACACTACAAGGTTTTGCGTTTTACCCATTCACGCAACCTGATATGTAAACCGGGGAGAGAGGGTAGAGGCTAACACTCACACAACCCAATGCGCAGATCGGGGGGCAACATGGGGTTCAGTGTCTTGCCCAAGAACACTTCGTCATGTGGCGGTGGAAGCCAGGATCGATCCACCAACCTTCAAGTTGGAGGACAACCGCTCTAACCACTGAGCCACAGCCGCCCCAAAAAGTACTAAACCCATACTTAAGTTCAGCAAAAAAAATCTACTTACGCCAAGTAAGTTTGGGACCTATAAAACATGGCATACGCACAGCTGCACGCAATCTCCGCTTTATAAATCACACTTTACCTATAAATGTGCTCAGGTGTTTCTGGATCACATCCCACCCTCAACACGCCCACTTTCTGCCGTAAATGGTCAATGCAAAGTGCCTTGTGCATATACATGACCCGACTCGTGACAGCGTTCCACCAATAAGGTGGCAGATCAAGGAAAAGCAACTTCACCGAAGCAGAAAATGAGGTACTTGTGGGTGAGGTGGAAAAACAAAATGAAGTGCTTTTTGGAGGTCACAGCAGTGGCATTACAAATAAGAGAAAATCCACAGAGTGGCACAGCGTTGCTGAAGCCGTCAATGTTGTGAGTTCTTCAGAGAGATCTGTGGCGGATATTAATGAAAGAATGGTCCAATCTGAAGGTTGAAGCAAAAAAAAAAAAGATGGTTTGCCACCGCCAGAGTGTGTCGGCCAGTGGCGGAGGCCTTGACACCTCTGATCCCCCACAGCTCGCCGTTACGATGTCAGCAGTACTCGAACCGGCAACTGTGCATGACATCGTGCCGGAGAAGGAGGGAGACACTGACCATGTAGAGGAGACTAAGCCTTTTATTAATACAGATCAAATGTGTCCGTCATTAAAATATAAAACAAAACCAAATTTCGTTGTGTCCCGCCCCCCTGCTGGAATATATAATTTTATCCTTCTCAGCAGCAGCACTGCAGGTGCTCTCTGTGTCCAAAATGTGCGTAAGCCAGGTTCTTATTCAACTTAAAGTTGCGCACATTTTTCTGCTACGTTTTTTTTATAAATCCCAAAGTTTGCGTGGAAAGTTGCTTTCACAGTTTTCCGACCCCATTTTGTGTGTGAGCAAGCTTTATAAATGAGACCCCAGGTGTTTTATTAGAGATTCTCTGTTTATGCAGGCTCATGACTTGCGACATGAGAAATTTATCATCACGCTGCCATGGGACAAATTTCCTGGCAAAGGGCAAACTGTTTGTGGAGAGAAGGATGATTCAAACTTTCTGATTCCAGGTTCTCTTCGATTTTTCATCACTGTCATGGACTACAGAATCACATCTTCATTCCCTTGGTTTTTGTTCAAAGGGAAGAAGGTGACAACGGAACAATTCCTGAACAAGCTGTCAAACATGGTTGTAAAAGCAGGTTGGGTGATTGACGTCAGAAACTCTCTGAGGAAGACTGTACTGGTAAAAGGAGTCACTTCATAAAATGTAAACTTTTACTTCGATATACTGTCTCTTTACACAATGCTATTTTCTTAAGATTTCATCTGATATCCAAAGCAGCAGCTCAGGGGTTCTCATAGACACGCCATCACTGCAAGCATCCATAGGCAGGTAAATAACATGTTATGTCAGCACAGTGCAACAACTGGTCTAAATCATTACAATTTCTTGTAAAATTAAGAGTTGGAGCTGCAGAAAACAGTTTTCTGAAGAAAATCATGGTTCAAGGTTCACTTCACATTTAAGGGAAACACTGATTAAATCCTTATTTGTGTGTAAAGATTGTAGGGATTACTGTATGCACTGATCTTAAAACTGGGGCAGGCCATTTGGGACAGCTTGTGATTATGTTCAGTGACAGCAGCAGCAATATGTCACAGCTGATGACTACAACAACAGAAATGTCTGAATTTTCATTTGTCAATTCCTACATACAGTGAGAAGATGATGACAGATGAAGACAGAGCACAACCAAAATCTGTTATCACACTTAAGGTGAAGTCAGAGGATGGAAATGAAACTTACATAGTGAAAATGTTGATCTCTGAAACAGTGGGTGACCTGAGGGGCTACCTGAACAAACACAGGTGAAAGAAATTCCCCCTGAACTAACTGTATGACTCTATCAGCTTTGAAGTCCTCATGTTGCTGCTTGTATTTTACTGCATTACAGGGAAGTTGATTTGCGTGAATATGACATCATCAGCGCACACTCACAATGCATCTTCAATGACGACCACCAGACGCTCCAATCTTGTGGACTCTTAACGAATTCTACTCTGTTGCTACGGAGAAAGTAACTCCCAAGTCTATGAACATAGAAAAGTCTGTGATTCATTCTGTTCATTAAAAGTAATAAAAAAAGTACAGTTGTGCTTATAAACATAGGTGAAGTTTTAAGATCAACCACGGAGGTGAGACAGCAAGCAAGGAGCGACATTATCACAGCCTTAAAACTCACATGCACAAGTGTAGTTCTGCAACAAAATATTAGTAAAAAAGGGCTCTGTAGTGTTCATGGATTTAAAAATGTCCACCCATCTTCTGCGGCTTTTCTTGGAGCAGGTTGCAATTCATGCTTCCCTCATTCACTATTCTTAAACATACAGATGTAGACAAAATTGTTGGTACCATTCGGTCAGTGAAAAAAAAACTCACAATGAACACAGAAAAAACTTTAATCTGACAAAAATAATAATGAATTAAAATTCTATCAATGTTAACCAATGAAAGTAAGACATTTTTAACCATTTAACCATTTTTTAACCATGCTTCAACTGAATTGTTTAAAAAAACATTTGGAACAGGCCTGGACAAAAGTGATGGTACCCCTAGAAAAGACTGAAAATAATGTGACCAAAGGGACATATTAATTCAAGGTGTATCTACTAATTAGCATCACAGGTGTCTACAATCTTGTAATGAGTCAGTGGGCCTATATACAGTGGCTTGCAAAAGTATTCGGCCCCTTTGAACTTTTCCACATTTTGTCACTACTACTACTACTACTACTGTCATTTAGCAGACGCTTTTATCCAAAGCGACTTACATTGAGAGAACATACAAGCACGAAATCAAAGAGAAGGAAACAATATAAGGAGGCGGACTGTTTGGAGTCCAGTTTAATTCCGACGCTGATACATCAAGTGTATTAAATTTTTTTTTTTTTTTTGTAGAGATAAATTCCCAAATCGCTATCATAAATCATAAATCAATTCCACATTAAGACTGAAAGTGTTCTTTAAAGAGGTGAGTCTTAAGTCTGCTCTTAAAAGTAGCTGCCGACTCTGAGGATCGGACCGAGTTTGGTAGGTCATTCCACCATCGGGGGATAAAAGAGGAGAAGAGTTTGGAACATGATCTCATGCCACGTTGTGGTGGAAGCGCTAGGCGTCTTTCAGCGGCTGAGCGTAGCTGACGCGTGGGAATGTAGGTTTGGATGAAGGAGTGAAGGTAAGTAGGAGCTGTGTGTGTTAGTCTGGTAAGCCAGAAGCAGAGCTTTGTATTTGATGCGTGCTGCAACTGGAAGCCAGTGCAGAGAAATGAGCAGCGGAGTGACATGAGCCCTCTTGGGCTGGTTGAAGACCAGACGTGCTGCTGCGTTCTGAATCATCTGCAGAGGTTTAACCGAGGACGCCGGAAGACTGGCCAGCAAAGAGTTGCAGTAGTCGATGCGGGACAAGACCAGGGCCTGGACCAGACACATTACAGCCTCAAACATGAATCAATTTTATTGGAATTCCACATGAAAGACCAATACAAAGCGGTGTACACGTGAGAAGTGGAATGAAAATAATACATGATTCCAAACATTTTTTACAAATACATAACTGAAAAGTGGGGTGTGCGGGATTCAGCCCCCTGAGTCAATACTTTGTTGAACCACCTTTTGCTGCAATTACAGCTGCCATTGTTTCCATTGTTGCCCTGGCTTTATGTTTAGGGTTGTTGTCCAGCTGGAAGGTGAACCTCCGCCCCAGTCTCAAGTCTTTTGCAGACTCCAAGAGGTTTTCTTCCAAGATTGCCCTGTATTTTGCTCCATCCATCTTCCCATCAACTCTGACTAGCTTCCCTGTCCCTGCTGAAGAGAAGCACCCCCAGAGCATGTTGCTGCCACCACCATATTTGACAGTGGGGATGGTGTGTTCAAAGTGATGTGTAGTGTTAGTTTTCCACCACACATACTGTAGCGTTTTGCATTTTGGCCAAAAACTTCAATTTTGGTCTCATCTGACCAGAGCACCTTCTTCCACATGTTTGCTGTGTCCCCCACATGGCTTGTGGCAAACTGCAAACGGGACTTCTTATGGTTTTCTTCTTGCCACTCTTCCATAAAGGCCAACTTTGTGCAGTGCACGACTAATAGTTGTCTTATGGACAAATTCCCCCACCTGAGCTGTAGATCTCTGCAGCTCGTCCAGAGTCACTATGGGCCTCTTGGCTGTATTTTTGATCAGCACTCTCCGTATTCGGCCTGTGAGTTTAGGTGGACGGCCTTGTCTTGGTAGGTTTACAGTTGTGCCATACTCCTTCCATTTCTGAATGACTGCTTGAACAGTGCTCCGTGGGATGTTCAAGGCTTAGGAAATATTTTTGTAGCCTTAGCCTGATTTAAAATTCTCAATAACTTTATCCCTGACCTGTCTGGTATGTTCTTTGGACTTCATGGTGTTGTTGCTCCCAACATTCTCTTAGACAACCTCTGAGGCCATCACAGGGCAGCTGTATTTGTACTGACATTAGATTACACACAGGTGCACTCTATTTAGTCCTTAGCACTCATCAGGCAATGTCTATGGGCAACTGACTGCACTAAGACCAAAGAGGGCTGAATAATTATGCACAAGCCACTTTTTAGTTATTTATTTGTAAAAAATGTTTGGAATCATGTATGATTTTCGTTCCACTTCTCACGTGTGCACCACTTTGTATTGGTCTTTCACATGGAATTCCAATAAAACTGATTCATGTTTGTGGCCGTAATGTGACAAAATGTGGAAAAGTTCAAGGGGGCCGAATACTTTTGCAAGCTTCCAGGGCTCCAGCTAGTCACTGTGTTGTTTGGTGACATGGTGTGTATCACACTCAACATGGAGGAAGCGAAGGAAAGAGTTATCTCAGGAAATTAGAAAGAAAATTTTAGACAAGCATGTTAAAGGTGTGATGACATCACTGTTTAAACTGGCGTAAAGCTATTTCATGTAGTAGATATGCATATGTCAACTCACAAAAGAATTTGATTAAAAAACTAACATGGCGGGGGTGTACGGGCAGGTCAGAATCCTCTTCTCAGCAACACGGTTCCTTTCGTTAATGATATGTGGGTCTCCCTTGCTGACTTCGCTCTGATTGGCTACAACCATTGCCCGCAGCAAGCCTTTCTTCTCGGCTCTCTCAACAGTCCAGTAACATGGCGAGTGGACGTTTACAACCGTATATGTTCGAGCCTGAAACGTCTTCTGAGGAAGACGGAGGGGTGAACACATAAAACTTAACTAATCACATGAGCGAATAAACAGTGCTGTCAGATGTTATCAATGAAAATAGATTCACAATATGGTATGATAAACCTGTTGCTCACGGACATTGTTGCTAGAGCGGCTATCACATGCTAGCATCATGAACTCTTCAGACCACGAACAAACGTTTATCAGGCAAGGCAGCATTTTATTAAATAAATAAACTTACAGGTATTGACGATGTGGTCGCCTCCTTCAGGGTTGGTAAAATTTTTTTTAATTAAAATCAGTTTCTTTGACAATCCCAACTTGAATTCACCCAAGTTATGGAAGCAGTCCTCCGTGAAGTGAGCTGAACATA
>SSNP01000226.1:284198-315099 GCA_006937955.1 Pachypanchax playfairii | reverse complement strand
TTGAGGTTATAACTGCCTGGCACTTCTCCATAAATGAACTTCAGCCACTCTTCTCTTGTTTTTTCATCCTTCGGGAGTGAGTGTAAACTTCCAGCATGGGTTGAGCATCCTTGGACACAACAGGTCCCCGTTTGCGTAGCCATCTCTTCTCAAGAGCAGCAGCACAAGCTAGCGCAACGCAGCTACCGGTGTATGGGCTGGGGGTGGGGGGGTGGGGTGGGGGGTTGGACTGTTTACTTCACTGTGCACTTTTTTTGGACGCTATGAAATACGTAGGATGAAATGCCACGTAGGAAAAAATGGTGCTTTCCGATTCAACCGTTTTTTAAATATGAAACAAAGCGGACCGCCCACAAACGGGAACTTTGATACTCGCTTTGGACGTTCACACGGCCTCATCAGTGCACAACACATCATGATATACCCCAAAAACCTCAAAAAAGTGCATTTTGATGTCATAACCCCTTTAAAGGTAAAGGCTATAAAACCACCTCCAAGCAGCTAGATGTTCTTGTAACTACATTTGTATATTATTCAGAAATTTTGGATCCATGGGACTGTAGCCAACCTTCCTAGACGTGGCTACAGGAGAAAAATTAATGACCAATCAAAGAGACGGATAAGCCGAATGATAACAAAAGAGCTCAGAAAGACTTCGAAAGAGATCCAAGGAGATCTTCATGCCCAAGGAACATCAGTGTCAGATCTCACCATCCCAAGGAGGACACTGTTGTTGACAACAAATCATAAAAAAGCCAGACTGGAATATGTCAAACTAAGTGTTGACAAGTCAGAAAGCCTCTGGGAGAATGTCCTATCAACAGATCAGACAAAATTAGAACTTTTTGCCGAGGCACATCAGCTCTATGTTCACAGATGTAAGTATTGAGAAAAAAAACACCTACTGTGAAACATGGAGGAGGCTCTGTTATGTTCTGGGGCTGCTTTGCTGCATGTGGCACAGGGTGTCTTGAATCTATGAACGGTACAATGAAATCTCAAGACTATCAATGGATTCTAGAGAGAAATGTGCTGACCAGTGTCAGAAAGCTTGGTCTCAGTCGCAGGTCACGGGTCTCGCAACAGGACAATGACCTGAAACACACAGCTAAAAACACTCAAGAATGACTAAGAGGAAAACATTGGACTATTCTAAAGTGGCCTTCTGTGAGCCCTGACCTCAGTCCTATTGGGCCAAAATACACTATATTACCAAAAGTATTCGCTCACCTGCCTTTACTCATAGTGCCATCCCATTCCTAACCCATAGAGTTCAATATGATGTTGGTCCACCTTTTGCAGCTATTACAGCTTCAACTCTTCTGGGAAGGCTGTCCACAAGGTTGAGGAGAGTGTTTATAGGGATTTTTGACCATTCTTCCAAAAGTGAATTGGTGAGGTCACACACTGATGTTGGTCGAGAAGGCCTGGCTCTCAGTCTCCACTCCAATTCATCCCAAAGGTGTTCTATCAAGTTCAGGTCAGGACTCTGTGAAGGCCAGTCAAGTTCATCCACACCAGACTCTGTCATCCATGTCTTTATGGACCTTGCTTTGTGCACTGGTGCACAGTCATGTTGGAAGAGGAAGGGGCCCGCTCCAAACTGTTCCCACAAGGTTGGGAGCATGGAATTGTCCAAAATGCTTTGGTATCCTGAAGCATTCAAAGTTCCTTTCACTGGAACTAAGGGGCCAAGCCCAGCTCCTGAAAAACAACCCCACACCATAATTCCTCTTTCACCAAATTTCACAGTCGGCACAATGCAGTCTGAAATGTACCGTTCTCCTGGCAACCTCCAAACCCAGACTCGTCCATCAGATTGCTAAATGGAAAAGCATGATTCATCACTCCAGAGAACACGTCTCCACTGCTCTAGAGGCCAGTGGCTGCATGCTTTACACCATTGCATCTGACGCTTTGCATTGCACTTGGTGATGTGTGGCTTGGCTGCAGCTGCTCGGCCATGGAAACCCATTCCATGAAGCTCTCTGCATACTGTACTTGGGCTAATCTGAAGGTCACATGAAGTTTGTAGCTCTGTAGCAATTGACTGTGCAGAAAGTCGGCGACCTCTTTGCACTATGCGCTTCAGGATCCGCTGACCCCTCTCCGTCACTTTACGTGGCCTACCACTTTGTGGCTGAGTTACTGTTGTTTCCAAACGCTTCCATTTTTTTTATAATCGAGCTGACAGTTGACTGTGGAATATTTAGGAGCAAGGAAATTTCACGACTGGATTTGTTGCACAGGTGGCATCCTATGACAGTTCCACGCTAGAATTCACTGAGCTCCTGAGAGCGCCCCATTGTTTCACAAATGTCTTGCTTCACAGTCTGCATGCCTGAGTGCTTGACTTTATACACCTGTGGCCAGGCCAAGTGATTAGGACACCTGATTCTGATCATTTGAATGGGTGAGTGAATACTTTTGGTAATATATCGGGTTGTGTGAGTGTTAGCCCCAGCCCCATGTGAATGGGTGAATGACAAAAAAAACTGTAGTGTGAAGCGCTTTGGGGGTCGTAGGACCTAATTAAAGAACTATACAAGTGCATGCCATTTACCATATATGGTTGATGTTCATTGGTTAACATTTATAGAATATTTGTTATTATCTTTGTCACAGTGATCATTTTGAGTTTTTCTTCTGTTGACTGAAGGGTACCAATAATTTTGTCCACATCTGTAATAGCACTTAGATGACCAACCAACAAACAGAACAAAATCAGCCAATGGTGAACAGTTTGTATATATCACTATTAAAACAGTTTTTTGCACTTCCTACAGCAACATTAATTAATTTGTTGTACGTTGGTCGGTCATTCTGATGTTATCAATTTAAAATGATTCATTTAGTGGCATCAATGTATCTTTGTTCCATTAAAGCAGTCCTAAATAATGTTTCCCACCCAGTGGTTAAAAGCGGATTTACAATTGTTGTAAACAAAAACCATGTCTCAGACGGCCATTGCTCGAACCGGCTTTGCAGAGGCCTTACTAATATTTAATCTGGTTTTAGCTCTTTCCCTGTCTTGCTCAAATTTTCTATGCCTTGCCTCATATTACTCTTTTCCTTTTTCTTTCATGTTCTGGCATGATGCCATGCCAATAAAAAGCGAACTCCAGTGAGCTGAAAAAGCTTACTGCTAGCCTTTATAGGAGCGAATGGCAACCACTGCTGCAACAAACAGCTGTTGCTGTAAAGCAGCAAAGGAACCGCCCACTTGCAGTCATGACTCGGAGCACTGAAGTTGTTTAGTGTAGTGTAGAGCCATCAAAGGTGTCAAGAATGATGTCTAATATGAAGCTGAACATGTTTCTTGGTTAGTATCCACTTAGAGAAGTTTCAAAACAGTTGCTTAAAGTTTTAAAAGTTATTTATTACTGCTTTAATAATCCTGTGATGCCATCAAAGCTTTCAATCCGTATTCTCTAAAGAACAGATTTGTATTGTAGTTATTCATAGAAACCACAACTGTAAAATTGGACTTTGTATTTGTGAATTCATGAAGTTGTAACATTTTAATCTGTATTCTCAGAGAATAGATACTCTACGTGTGTATATGTTTGTATGGCAGAAATAAGAGTTTACAAACTGCTTGTTAAAGAGGCCCTTCCATTAAAAACATTTTTTTCTGAGCTTTCTGTTGAGGATTTTAGCTCCACTGGTGTTCTTACCTTCATAGTGGGTGTGAAAACAGGTCAACAACTTCTCTAACTTTTTTTTAGATATAAAATGTTTCATATTACAGATTAATACTTAAGAAATAACCACAAAGTCATGAAATCTTTGTGAAATGGCCTCTTTAAGCATGAATTGCCAATAATGAAAACAGATCTTTTTGACAGTAACCTTACCCCATAGTTTGGAACCTAGATCAATTGATAAACTGTTAGTTTCACCATTTAGTTTGACTCTTGTCTTCACTGAAACAGATTGGTATAGCAGACACTTCAGTCCCCTAGTCAATCTCCCCCTCTTTCCACAAACAACACAACAAAAACATTTAATCAATCATTTAAGAATTTGTCATGTTGTGGTAAACATCCACCACCTGTGTATTATGGAAGACACTAGTGCATGTCATTTAAAAACAATGACCAAGGCTGTCATGGTGAAAGGAAGCTGCAGTTCAGAGATCAAACCAACACATTAAGTGAAAACCAACTGTTGAAAATCTTTATTTCTAAAGTATGCAAATAAAAACACTAACAGAAGTATGAAAATATAAAAATCTTTTTTTCCCATTTTTGCAAAACACTTGAGATGTTAAGGCATGCTGATGTTTAACAAGAAAACTCTAACGTGCTAATGAAACATTAACGATCTCATGAAATAAAATATGGCTTCAGCATTCCGACAATTATTATGATCTTGCATATTTTAAGTCCCATTCTCTCGTTGTAACGTGTTATGGGTTTTTTGCCTATATGGCATGTTTTTTTTTACTCTGGACTGATTTACTGAGGGGCAATTAAACTATTCCTGCTTATCATTGTCACATGCGCAAGGAGAACCTGCTCCCGCTTCAACTTCCTGTCACAAACAACCAGAGAAAAAAGTCACTTTATGGGACCTTTACACATCAAGGATGCTGACTACTCCTGAGCATGTTAACAAACAAGTTAGCAGACCCAAAATTGCTCACACAGAGCTGTCAAAACAAAAAATAAATAATACTGAAGATCAATACTGTTTCTCAGTCAAATGCGAATCGGCCATTATTAATGTGAAAGTCAATCTACATGTAGCAAATTCTACAAAGCTGTCCCAGACTTTTCATTTTTCAACCATTAATCTATCCATCCGTCTTTAAAAAGCGTGTCAGAGCTTCTTGTTGTCTCTGATAGGGCCCACAGTTTGTCTACATTCAGAGTCAGGGAATGTATTAACTAATCTACAAAGCAAAATGCTGAGACGAAAGTTTGTACTGGAAGAGTTCAGCTGCAAACAGCCCTTTAGCTGGTTGGAAATCAGTGTTTGTAGCTGCAAACGTTGACAAAGGCACATGCTGGTGTAGTATCAGAGTGATGCCTGCAGCAGAGAGTGGTACAAACGGTACAAAAAGGTGGTACAGAAAATGGTACAAAGTTTCTTTGGTTTTGTTTTATTTATTTTTTTAACTGTTGTAGGCCCATTAGTGAGAGAAGCTAATTTTGGTAGAAAACCATTTTATCCTAAATGTCACAGCTGAGTCCATTATTACAGTGTTCACCATAAGAAATAATGATGAATCATTGCAAATTCAGCTAAAAAGCACAGGTTTAAATACTTCCAGTTGATTGTCAACTACTTCAAGGATAATTCCCCCGAAACAAGAGAAATCAAAGTTTCAATAAATTATATTTGTGGGACATCTACACTAAGGGTTGCCCACTTGAGTGGAGCAAAAAGTATAAGACTGTTTGATAACTGGCAAAAATAATGTCCTCCTGGTTTAAACACACACACACGCGCCCACTGTTAAAAGGATCAAGTATTAGAGGCAAGTTATTTCTGTTAGCCCTTGGACAGAAATAGATAAACTCACTCGGGGATGGGACGGTTTTGGGCAACAGGAAGGCTCAATGTTCAATCAGGTGAAAGAAGCTGAAGCGAAACCATCTGGGTTTAGCTTGTCCTTGCTTTGAGAAAATGAAGATTTGAGCTTCTTTCAGACATTCAGTCATCAGATGGGAAAGGAGCTCCAGGAAGGCATCACAGTTACTGAGTTATACAGTTTTCTCCCATGTCCTGCGCATAACGGTCCAGTATGACATTACGTAGCTCCTCAACATCCCGACGTAGCTGTTGAGCTTCAACTAGCTTCTTCTGCAGAATGTCAGGTTCCATCCAGTCTTCGTTCTCCTCCACCACTGCTGGAGGTGCTGGGAAAATAACAACACAAATGTTTGATCAACCAATTCCAACCTTGCTGTTACCTTCACAATCTGTCTCACATTTAAACTCAGAAAGTGGTACACAAAAATGGATGAAACATTCAGGATAATTTGATAATGACATAAGTACCAATTGATTAGATTTTGGAAGCCATCTGGAAAACCACCATTGTGGAATTCCTTTTTATTTTCCATGAATAACTATTAAACTAAAGATAATATCAAAGTGATCCCAAATGCTAAGAGAACGTTTTCAAATTATCCAATAATATTGATGAAATAATTGTAGTACTATTATTATAAACAGATCCCATTATGGGGAAATGAACTGCTTGGTGGGGGTCTGCACTCTCTATTTTCTGTCTCTAATCAATCACAAAAAATAAAATTAAAAACCACTTACAGGTGAGGCCAAGCAGCAGAGACAGATTGGGGTCTTGTCCCTGGGCTCGCTGGGTCAGGATGCTGCACAGGGAACGCAGGTCACTGAGACACGAAGCAATCTCCAAGTGAAGTCTTTGTGTGAGTAGAGCTCCTGCTGGCTGCAGGATGCAGGAGGCCTGGTTAGTGCTTCTCTGTGCTGGATTGCTCATCTGCTCCTGTAGCATTAAGTTCTGCTCCATCAGTTCCTGGTTCTGAGCTGACAGCTGTGAAAATAACCAGGAAAGGAAAGGGTTAGCCAATCACACAGATTGAATGGATTTTCTGAATGAATCCATCTTACTTCTTTTGTGGCAGTGTGGAGCTCTAACACATCCTTCTCTTTGGCCAACACCTCCTCTCTCAGAGCTTGGGAGCTGCTTTCTTCTTGAGAAATCTGCTCCTCCAAAGTCTGTGGACACACAGACTCTCAAATACTAATAGACCACAAATACTGAAAGCACATGTTAAATGAGTTTGAAAAGAGAGAAAAACCTGAATCTGAGAGCCAAGCTGTTCCATCATTCGATATTGCTTCTCAATAACCTGCAAACAGAACATCCCTTTACAAATGGCAATTCGCGTTTGTACCGTATTTATCAACTGACACAAAGTTTTTTTTAAAAATGCACTGTATACAAAATTATAACTCCTCAAAATATTTCCCATATGTGTCACCAAACACACACCTTTTTAAGTCTCTGCTGCTCTTCTCTCAGAGAGCTGTTCTCCCCTCTGAGTTTATCAAAATCTAAACATGGAAGTCTGGCTCCATCCTCAAGGCCTTGCTGCACACGCTGCTGCATGCTGGTGACAGTAAAAACATTTGTTATAAAGTACTTTTGCACAAAAGGAGGGGAGATCATTCATTAAAGCAGTACAAAATAACTTTTAAAACTTTAAGCTACAGTTTTGAAACTTGTCTAAGTGGATACTCACTAAAAAACATGGTCAGCTTCATATTACACATCACTCTGTGCACCTCAAATTGCTTTACAATAGATTAAATAACTTCAGTAATTCAGGTCGCAGTCGGAAGTGGTGTTCTGACGATTTATGCAGCCCTGATGAAAAATGCTACCACAGTATGAATTGACAACTTAATTCATAATGAGATGTCACTCGAAGTTTATACAGTATTCTTGTTTATGGCCAGTGTGCCCTGTTAATTATTTAAGCATAATTTTATAATCCTTCCCTGATATATTCTATACAAATAACATTCTAACATTCTAGAATGCGCCGCGAGGTGGCAGCAAATTGTAGTAGTAGCTCGTGTTTTTTTTAAAATTACGGCCGTCTTTTGACAGACTTCAGCTGTCAAATTGTTTTTTTTAGGGGGGGATTTTTGCGTCGGTTCGGGGGCTGTGCTGCACGGGAGAGTTTTTTGGATGTTTTTGGCTCTTTTTGGCTGTTTCCGGATTTTGTTGTGATGGGTCTCCATGGCAACGGAAGACTTGTTTATCAGCGTGACCAACTGATAAAACTCTCCCAAATCAAAATTAACAGTGAAATAACACAGCAAATCCCGCTGGCGTTGAAGAGAAAGAGAAGAGGATGCAGGGCAGGAGTGAAGCAGAGAGAAAAGTGGTGGAGATTTAAACCGTTTCTTCCAACTGTTGTGATGGGTAACATCAGATCGCTAGCTAACAAAACGGACGAGCTCGAGGTGCTAACCAGGTCCCAGACAGAGTACAGAGAATGCAGTTTTATGTGTTTCACCGAGACGTGGCTGCATGAACACATCCCGGACAGTAACGTGTCTTTACACGGCTTTATGACGGTCCGCGCAGACCGCAGTAAGCAACTCAGCGGGAAGCTGAGGGGAGGTGGAATTTTAGTGCTGGTTAACCAGCGTTGGTGTCATCCTGGACATGTCACCGTGAAGGAGAAGATCTGTACGAGGGACATCGAACTGTTAGCTGTGAGTTTCCATCCATATTATTTACCCAGAGAGTTTACCTGTGTTATTCTGGTAGCGGTTTATATAATACCTGGTACCGCTCCAGAAACTGCCTGTGATGTCATCAGCTCCGTTGTTGCAAGGCTACAAACACAGCATCCAAACTCAGTTATGGCGATCTCTGGAAACTTCAACGTCTCCCTCTCTACAGCTTTACCAACATTCCAACAGTTTGTCAGCTGCTCCACCAGAGAAAATAAGACGTTGGACTTATTTTATGTAAATATTAAAAATGCATACAGCTCCTCTGCCCTGCCACCTTTAGGAAGATCTGACCATAATCTGGTTCTTCTCACCTCCACCTACAAGCCCATTGTTCAGCAGCAACCAGTGATCACAAAAACCATCAAAACCTGGTCTAATGATGCTGAAGGTGCTCTGAAAAGTTGCTTCGAGGCTACGGACTGGAATGTCCTCTGTGAACCTCATGGAGACAACATCAACACCATGACTGAGTGTGTGACAGAATATATAAACTTCTGTGTGGACAGCATCGTACCAACAAGAACTGTGAGGTGCTTCCCCAATAACAAACCCTGGATCACCAGAGACCTGAAAAAGCTGCTGAACATCAGAAAGAAAGCCTTCAGGGATGGTGACAGGGAGTTATTAAAGACAACACAAAAACAACTTAAAGCACAAACCAGGAAGTGCAAGAAGGACTACAGGAAGAAGCTAGAGAGTCAGCGCCAGCAGAACAACGTGAGGGATGTGTGGTCTGGAATGAAGAAGATCATCGGCTTCAAGGTAAAGGGGGACCAGACTGATGGAGGTCTGGACAGAGCTAATGAACTGAACATGTTCTTCAACAGGTTCAGTTCCCCCCCTGCCTCCAGCCCCACAGACCACACACCCTCCATGAGCCCACAGCTTTCCTGTCACACCTCCACTCCGTCACCCTGCAGCTCAGTCATGGACCAGAACGCTGCATCATCTTCCTCCACCTCAGAGCACCCAAAGACCTCCTCTGCCTCCACCTCCACTCTGTCTGTGACCTGCAACCAGGTCAAGAAACAACTAGAGAAACTGAACCAGAACAAGGCTGCAGGTCCAGATGGTGTCAGTCCCAGAGTTCTCAAGACCTGCTCAATGCAACTATGTCCAGTTCTCCAGCACCTCTTCAACACCAGTCTGAGACAGAAAACAGTTCCTGTGCTGTGGAAAACATCCTGCCTTGTTCCAGTACCTAAAAAACCCCAACCAGCTGAACCTAACAACTACAGACCAGTTGCCCTGACATCTCACGTCATGAAAGTCCTGGGGAGACTCTTACTGGCTCACCTCAACAAGCAGGTCAGCATCTTTCAGGACCCATTACAGTTTGCATACCGTAATGGGCTTGGGGTTGAAGATGCCATCATCTACCTGCTTCACAGAGCACACTCTCATCTGGACCAATCAGGCAGCACTTTGAGGGTCATGTTCTTTGACTTCTCAAGTGCTTTTAACACAATTCAGCCTGCTTTGTTATGTGAGAAGCTCCATAAATTCCAGGTGGATTCCTCCACAACCTCCTGGATTTATGACTACCTCACAAACAGACCACAGTTTGTGAGACTGTGTGTGTGTCTGAGATGGAGGTCAGCTGCACTGGAGCGTACACCTCTGACTTCCAGTACAACTCTGAGTCCTGTCATCTGCAGAAATACTCTGATGACTCTGCAGTTGTTGGGTGCATCAGTGAGGGACAAGAAGCTGAGTATAGAGAACTGGTCAGTCAGTTTGTGAAATGGTGCGGTAACAATCATCTCGTTTTAAAGGGACATAAGGCAAGATTTGTGAAAAACTACACATGCGTTTCCAGTTTATTCAATGCTAATGGGTCATGAAGCATTAAAAACCCAAAATAACGAGGCCATCTGCATATATGTCTGTTGCCTTGGAAACGCTGTGTGCTACATAATGCGCTGCAGTTCGACGTCCGAATTTCCAGCGCAGTTGTAGGGATGTGACGTAAATTGACGCTGCATGCGCGTTGTCGACAGCTCTTGAACAGGAAGTACATGGCCGCCGTGGACTTGGATTCAAACACTGAAGGTATACTTATGGATGTTTCTGCAGCCAGCAAACGACCTGCATCCACTCTCACCCCCCAAAAAAGTGGCACCACGAAGAAAAAAAAAGACTTTATCAGCAGCATCTCGTGAGTCAAAAAAAAATATGACCGAAGCCGGACAGGCACCCGCATAAATATTGGATATGCGTTCGGTTCATGTAGGGAACTTCAGCTGCATTTGGGAGTGAAAACGGATGCTGACATGGCTCATTTCCTTGTGACCAGGTGAGAAAACATTATAGGTCGTGTTTAGAGCCTGATACAGTATGAAAATGATGAGAAATAACAGAGTGGAGAGACCTGACGTGAAGTATGTTAGCCTCCCCGGTGCAGTGCTGTGAAGACGAACAGTCTGTAAAGTGTCTGTGCGCGCTCCCGTGCCGGCTTGGCTGGTGGCTGCAGTTAGCCACAGCGCCTGTCGCGGCAGCACTGAGTCAGATTTTGTAAAGCTGCCTTAAGTTCCTTTAAATACCAGCAAAACTAAGGAGATGATTGTTGACTCTTCTCACCCTCTGCACGACACAGTGATCAAACAACAGAGTGTGTTCAGTGAGAGGCTTCTTCAGGTCCGATGCAAGACCAAAAGATACAAAAGATCATTCCTGCCTGCAGCCATTAGCCTCCACAACAAGAACAGACCTTGATCGTTATTATTATATTATTGTCTTCATTATTGTTTTTATTGTTGGAGGAAAAAAAAACAAAACTACTACAACGTTGAATTTCCCTTCTGGAATAAATAAAGTATTTTTCATTTCATTTCATTTTCATTTTCATTCAAAAGCCCTCTGGGTCCTTGTCGACCATTGTAAGTCTCTCATCTGGGTCTGTCCAAACATTTGCCTGTCGCTCTGACAATGCAAAGAAACTAACATTAACATCATATTTAGTGTTTCTGTCCTGGGAGAATTTCTTTGATATGTAAAATGTATTTATGGAAAAATATAGAAACAAAAATAAACAATACGGTATATCTGTTTACTGAAGTCAAGAGTGTGGAACGGCACGTGCTAAAGGAATTAGTAGCAGATCTCAACAGTTAGCATATTTCAACAGAACACAGGTTCGAGCACTGGCCGTCTGAGACACTGTTGCAGAAAAGTTATTAAGTACTACTTTAAAGATGGCAAGTTTTGTACAAACTCAGTAATGGTTGTGAGCAGGTCTCTTTCTCTGCGTTTCTGTTCCTCCAGCTGTGTATCTTTTTCCTGGAGTTGTGAGCGCATCATCTCTATTGTAGCTTCCAGTTCTCTGACTTTCTCCTGCAGCTGAGCAACCTGCTGCTCAGTTTCCAAGAGCTGAAGAAAACAGCACACATGCTTAATGTTTGTCAATCTTGAACAGAGTTGAGACAGAACAACAGTGTTTATACCTGCTTGTTCTGGCTCTGGTAGTCCTCTAGGGTCGGCAGGTCAGCCAGGTAACGCTCCAAAGTTTCAACACGTTGTTGGTTCTCCCTCTTTAGCTCCACTTCTTTATGACACTTCTTCTTTAGGTTATTGATATGTTTGTCTCGACTTCGGATCTGTGCAAACATAAAACCATAGAACACAGAATAACAAAAGTACTAGGTGATATTAGCACAAAATCAAATAAACTAATAAAAATATGTGACAGTATAATTTTATATCAAACACTTCAGGGAAATTAGTTTTAGCTGCATTCTTAAAGGCTGAATATGGAACACAAACACCACAGCGACATCCAATGCGCAGATGCTGCAGCCACAACAACAGAACAAGGGCTCCATCGGTCAGGACTATAGGCTCGGGACCCCGCATGCGCTCCGATGCAATGAAAATTCCTCAGCCAAACCCACTCTGGCTCCCGATCCTCTCCGGTTGCTCCTCCCCCAAGAAATCCCAAAGGCTAAGAAGCACAGTTGCCTGCACCTGCAGTGCTGCTGCTGAGAAGGATAAAATGATAAATTCCAGCAGCATTATCGATTGTACCGCTTCGTGCGGACACAGAACAACAAGCCCCCACCCCCCCACACACAGCCCCTGCCCCGACATGCGGAATATCAGCTGGGGGCCAGATTGAGACAAAATGTCGGGTGTCGTTTACACTCACCGGCCACTTTATTAGGTACACCTGTCCAACTGCTTGTTAACACTTAATTTCTAATCAGCCAATCACATGGCGGCAACTCAGTGCATTTAGGCATGTACACATGGTCAAGACAATCTCCTGCAGTTCAAACCGAGCATCAGTATGGGGAAGAAAGGTGATTTGAGTGACTTTGAACGTGGCATGGTTGTTGGTGCCAGAATGGCTGGTCTGAGTATTTCAGAAACTGCTGATCTACTGGGATTTTCACGCACAACCATCTCTAGGGTTTACAGAGAATGGTCCGAAAAAGAAAAAATATCCAGTGAGCGGCAGTTCTGTGGGCGGAAATGCCTTGTTGATGCCAGAGGTCAGAGGACAATGGCCAGACTGGTTCGAGCTGATAGAAAGGCAACAGTGACTCAAATAACCACTCGTTACAACCAAGGTAACATCCTAAACATCCTAAAATATCTGGTTAGTTTAAAATCAAATTTCAGAATATTTTCTTTTACACAATTAAATGGCTCGCGACTATTAAAATATCAGATAATATAAATCATATAAAGCTCTTAATTTATTTATGTTTCAGCTGTTGAAATATACGGATTATATAGGGATTTCAGTAGAGCAAGGTAACAGATAATTCAGGTGTGCTGGTTTCGATTATTGTTTACTTCCGGGCGAAACTGGTGACGCGGGTTACGTAATACTGGGGCGGAAATACGTGACGCGGGTCACATGATTTGAGGCGAAAAAAATCCTGTTTAAAAGCGAGTAACTTACTGTTCACGGCAGAACAAGCAGGGATTTCAGTAGAGCAAGGTAACAGATAATTCAGGTGTGCTGGTTTCGATTATTGTTTATCTTCCGGGCGAAACTGGTGACGCGGGTTACGTAATACTGGGGCGGTCACGCGGGTGTCAGCCTGTTGCAATTAGCTTAGCCAATCAACTGTGTGATTGTTAGGTATATAGCCAGACACATTAGGCTGAGCGTCAGCGAGTTTGGTCCCACATCGGTTAAGACCACAGAGGGTCAAGACCTGCGAGTCTACCTGCGCGAGTCCACCGAGCAAAGTAAGAACAAATGACTACACACACACCATGTGCAAATCACACATCCCAGTCATAGTTGGGCACAGACCTCGACGCACTCTCTATAGACAAAGTAATCCGCACTGCCTCATCCAGCCCATGGCGTGTCGGGCTGCCACTGCCTCCGTTACCCTCGGCCTCTGGAACTGTCAGTCCGCAGTTAACAAAACAGAGTTCATCAGTTCTCTGCCGCACCTCTCCGATATACAGGTCCTAGCCCTGACCGAGACCTGGATCCGTCCTGACAACACAGCAACACCGGCTGCCCTCTCTTCTCATGCAGAATTCACACACACTCCTCGTCCTGCTGGGCGAGGAGGCGGTACAGGCATCCTGATTTCCAAAATGTGGAAATTTTCCTCCTCGCTAACCACTACCACCTGCTCCTCATTCGAATTTCATGCAGTACGAATCTCTAAGCCCGTCACTGCCTATGTTTTGGTTATTTACCGCCCTCCGGGAGGCAACATGGAGCAATTTATGGATGAACTGGACACAATCCTATCCGACATTCCAGATGATAACTCCCCTTTAATAGTTATGGGCGACATGAACATTCATATTGATAAAACACAAGCTCATAACATTCTGGCCCTGGTCCACTCCTTCAATCTCAATCTGGTCCAGACTCCCCCAACACACAGAGCTGGCAACACACTGGACCTGGTACTGACCAGAAACTGCACTGCAGGTAACGTGCAGGTCACACCACTGCACCTCTCAGACCACTTCCTGATTAAATTCTGCATCTCCATCCCTTACGTACCTAACGCAAAAGTAAAGACTGTCTCCTACCACAGAAACCTTCAATCTCTCACTCCCTCGCAGCTATCGGAGCATGTCTGCTCCTCCCTCCCTTCCTACTCTGTGCTCTCAACTCTGCCTGTAAATGACGCAACAGAGACGCTCTGCTCCTCACTAGCTTCTTCTCTGGACGAAGTCTGCCCTCGTGTGTCAAAGCTGGCCGCCCGGCAGCGTCCTAGTCCGTGGCTCACAGACACTCTGAGGGATCACAGAGCTGGTCTGAGAGCAGCTGAAAGGAAATGGCGCAAATCCAAAAATCTCTCTGACTTGTCCGAATACCAGCAAAAGCTCTCTAGCTTCACATCCTGCTTAAAGGCTGCCAAGATAGCTTTTTACCAAAACAAAATCCAAAATGCTCCTAACATGGGAAAACTGTTCAAGACATTCAATACTCTTATCCGTCCTCCACCTGCTCAGCCACCCACCGGGCTGACTGCAGACATGTTCGCCACCTACTTCACCGACAAAATCGCCTCCATTAAAAATCAGTTTTCTGAGCCTGACAATCCCAGTCTGGTCCATCCTTCCTCCGGTCAATCGCTCTGCTCCTTCCGCTTACTGAATGAGGACGAAGTCTCCCGACTCGTAGTGGAATCTAAACCAACCACGTGTCCTCTGGATCCGATTCCTACAGATATCCTGCTGAGCATTCTTCCTGCTGTCAAACCTGCAATAACCCACATTAAAACTCTTCCATGAAAACTGGCATCTTTCCTTCAGTTTTCAAGCAAGCCACTGTCACTCCGCTGCTGAAAAAACCGTCGCTCGACCCGGCCCAGGTAGGAAACTACCGGCCAGTCTCGCTCCTACCGTTCATGTCCAAGATCCTAGAGCAAGCCGTTTTCACTCAAGTCTCACAGTTCCTCCACGACAACGACCTACTTGATCCTTATCAATCAGGCTTTAAGCGAGGCCATTCCACTGAAACCGCTCTTCTCTCAGTTGCAGAGTCACTACGGGTTGCCAGATCGGCTGGTCTCTCCTCAGTACTCGTACTCCTTGACCTGTCTGCTGCTTTTGACACCGTCAACCACCTCATTCTCCTCTCGACGCTATCTAAGCTTGGCATCTCGGGACCGGTCCTCTCGTGGTTCACATCGTACCTTGCGGAAAGATCTTTCAGAGTCTCGTGGCATGGACAGATGTCGAGTCTACATGAGCTGGCGACGGGTGTCCCGCAGGGCTCGGTCCTTGGTCCTCTCCTCTTCTCTTTATACACCACCTCATTAGGCGAGGTCATTCGCTCCCATGGCTTCTCATACCATTGCTACGCTGACGACACTCAGCTCCTCCTCTCGTTCCCTCCAGACGATACATCCGTCTCAGTGCAGATATCTGCTTGCCTCTCAGATATCTCGGCGTGGATGAGGGATCGCCACCTTCAGCTTAATCTGTCCAAAACTGACCTCATTGTCTGTCCTGCCAGTAACTCCTTACCTCCTCAGATAAGCGTGCAGCTTGACTCCATCACGCTGTTCCCCAAAAACTCCGCCAGAAACCTTGGTGTCATACTGGACAACCAGCTGTCCTTCAAAGAGCAGGTTAACTCCGTAGCTCGCTCATGTCGATTCGCGCTTTACAACATCAGGAAAATCAGAGCCTTCCTCACAGACCACACCACACAGCTTCTGGTCCAGGCCCTGGTCTTGTCCCGGATCGACTACTGCAACTCTTTGCTGGCCGGTCTTCCGGCGTCCTCGGTTAAACCTCTGCAGATGATTCAGAACGCAGCAGCACGTCTGGTCTTCAACCAGCCCAAAAGTGCTCATGTCACTCCGCTGCTCATTTCCCTGCACTGGCTTCCAGTTGCAGCACGCATCATATACAAAGCTCTGCTTCTGGCTTACCAGACTCTAACACACACAGCTCCTACTTACCTTCACTCCTTCATCCAAACCTACATTCCCACGCGTCAGCTACGCTCAGCCGCTGAAAGACGCCTAGCGCTTCCACCACAACGTGGCATGAGATCATGTTCCGAACTCTTCTCCTCTGTTGTCCCCCGATGGTGGAATGACCTACCAAACTCGGTCCGATCCTCAGAGTCGGCAGCTACTTTTAAGAGCAGACTTAAGACTCACCTCTTTAAAGAACACTTTCAGTCTTAATGTACAACTAATTTATGATTTATGATAGCGATTTGAGAATTTATCTCTCACTAAAAAAAAAAAAAAAAATTTGATACACTTGATGTATCAGCGTCGGAATTAAACTGGACTCCAAACAGTCCGCCTCCTTATATTTTTTTTCCTTCTCTTTGAATTCTTGCTTGTATGTTCTCTCAATGTAAGTCGCTTTGGATAAAAGCGTCTGCTAAATGACAGTAGTAGTAGTAGTAGTAGTAGTAGTAGGTAGGCAGAAGAGCATCTCTGAACGCACAGTACGTCGAACTTTGAGGCAGATGGGCTACAGTAGCAGAAGACCACGCCGGGTGCCACTCCTTTCAGTTAAGAACAGGAAACTGAGGCTACAATTTGCACAAGCTCATCGAAATTGGACAATAGAAGATTGGAAAAACGTTGCCTGGTCTGATGAGTCTCGATTTCTGCTGCGACATTCGGATGGTAGGGTCAAAATTTGGCGTCAACAACATGAAAGCATGGATCCATCCTGCCTTGTATCAACGGTTCAGGCTGGTGATGGTGGTGTAATGGTGTGGGGAATATTTTCTTGGCACTCTTTGGGCCCCTTGGTACCAATTGAGCATCGTTACAACGCCACAGCCTACCTGAGTATTGTTGCTGACCATGTCCATCCCTTTATGACCACAATGTACCCAACTTCTGATGGCTACTTTCAGCAGGATAATGCGCCATGTCACAAAGCTGGAATCATCTCGAACTGGTTTCTTGAACATGACAATGAGTTCACTGTACTCAAATGGCCTCCACAATCACCAGATCTTAATCCAATAGAGCATCTTTGGGATGTGGTGGAACGGGAGATTCGCATCATGGATGTGCAGCCGACGAATCTGCGCCAACTGTGTGATGCCATCATGTCAATATGGACCAAACTCTCTGAGGAATGCTTCCAGCACCTTGTTGAATCTATGCCACGAAGAATTTAGGCAGTTCTGAAGGCAAAAGGGGGTCCAACCCGTTACTAGCATGGTGTACCTAATAAAGTGGCCGGTGAGTGTATATATATCAAACTGTTCAGCTTGTTCAGGACAATGGAGCTATGACTTTTGGTATTGCTATCTCTTCAACTTTTTAAGTTATTCAACTTTTTGTGCATTTTTTGGCCCCATTGAAATACATTGAAATCGCTTCAAATTTCTTCAAATTCCTTCAACTACTTTGCTTTTCAACTACTTCAGCATACTTCAACTTAAAAACTTCATTCAACTTTTAAACAAGTCACAAGACATTCAGCTATTGTCGTATGATTCAGCTTTTTCATATCTTTTACGGTTTTTGAGAAATCACAGTTTAAGTTTTTAAAACTTTTCAACTCGCACACCTCAAATCTGACATATAATGAATGGAAAAGATAGGGAGGAGACGTGGACTTTGCCTGCTTCTGGAACCCACAGCAAGAGAACCGTAAGGCCTAGAGAAATAAGAGTTACATCATCTGAAAGCAGACAAAAATCCCTGCGTTTTGATGTATAATTTGTGAGTTTATCATGGACGGTGTGGAGGCAGGAGGGAGTAGTTCGCTCAGGGAACGTTTATTTCATACAGCCACACACTAGCGCCAGAGTGGGAGATCCTCATTTTTAATTTTCAAAAAGCCAAAAAGAATGTCCCTCCACCCAAACCATTTGTGGTACACACACAAATTATACATCAAACAGTGGGGATTTTTGTCTGCTTCACAACAGTGTAATTCTCATTTTTCTAGCTGCTATGGTTGTCTCACAATGTGGCCCAGAAGGGACTGGTCCCAGAAAACTCTCATAGACTTCCATTCAAAAAATCAGCTCTTTCATTCTCTTCACTGGCTAAAGTACACCATGTTCGCATCGTCATTTCTCCCAAACAGAAGATTGTAGAAAGCTGAAAATTTACATGAATCGGCTCCAAAGCCTTCTGTCGCCTACAGTTCCAGAATTTTTTTGATAGCTGTTATCGTTTTTAAACGGCGGCTTCCCGTTTGGGAACATGTATTCATCCATTTCGCCTGTATCAAGTTATATTAGGGGATGTTCCATATATGGGCGTGTGTATCCTTTTCTCACTCACACATTGGGGCCTTCTGCTGTACAGAGTCTGTGTGTCTCTCATTCAACTGTCTGTTCATATGTCTATCTGTGCTTCACTCTGTCTTACAGTCTCTTTTTCTGTATAGCCTTCTGCATTTATCAGTCAATTTTAAATGTATGCTTTTTCTGATTTTAACATGATTTCTGGTTTAAAATGCTGACTCATTTTTAATATCTACTGAAGTTCAACGACCCTTCTCATCTCTTTATGGGATAGATTTTAAAAGTATTTAAGTTTGTGAACCCTTTAGCTTTATTGAAATACATTATAATTGTTTAACTGTTTTCAACTCTTCAACCTTTTAACTTTTTAAACTACTTCAGCTCTCTTCCACTTGGACACTCGACCTTTAGCTATTGATATACCTTCAACTTTAAAAAGTATTAAAGTTTGTGAACCCTTTAGCTCCATTGAAATACATTCAAATCTTCAGCTTTTTAAACTTTTTTTTTAAACTATTTCAGCTGTCTTCAACTAGGACACTCGACCTTTAGCTATTGATATACCTTCAACTTTAAAAAGTATTAAAGTTTGTGAACCCTTTAGCTCCACTGAAATACATTCAAATCTTTCAGCTTTTTAATTTTTTTTTTTTCACTATTTCAGCTCTCTTCAACTTGGACACTTGACCTTTAGCTATTGATATACCTTCAACTTTAAAAAGTATTAAAGGTGGTTCTTTTTTAAACTCAGGCTTCTTGAGAGGTGTATTACCTGTAGCTGACATGTTTCGGCGTGATTACTTCCGCCTTCTTCAGAGCTGCTGTTTCCGTAGATGTTACTTCCTTTTATGAGCGGGCAGCAGGGGACAATGTCGCCCCCTGCTGCCCGCTTCTTCCCCGGTGATGGAGTCCCAGCTGTGGTCCAACAAGTAGACTCCATCGTCCCGGTTCATGGTGTTGTGGCCGCGTCTTCTTATTTCAATCGCCTCCTTTATCCATCTTTTGTATTTTTGTTGTTCTGTGTTGATAATCTTTGTGTTGTACCAGTCCATGATATGGTTTTCTCTTCTGCAGTGGTCCGTGACGGCTGATTTTTTTATTGTAGTTTCTGCTTCTTGTTTTGTTGCGCTTGTGTGTCTTCGTTTTGTTTCTTTCTCGCATTCTTTCTGATGTTCTATTTTCCGTGTGTTGAGTTGACGTCCAGTTTCTCCTATGTATGTTTTATTGCATAGTTTGCATGGGATCTCGTAGATAACGCCACATTTTTTATTAGATGGTATTTTGTCCTTTGGATGCACCAGTTGTTGTTTTATTGTCATATATGGTTTCGTTGGTGTGCTGATGTTGTATTTTTTCATCACAGTCATTATTTTCTCTGTTGTTTCTTTAATGTATGGGAGGGTTATAATGGATTTTGGCTCCAGTTTCACTGTCCCTTTCGTCTTCTTGGGTGGTCCATTGTATGTTTCCTTGTTTACCTCTTGTTCTTTTTTTAATGCCCAGTTTGGGTAGCCGAAGGTTTTTAGTGTAGTTTGTATTTGTTGATTCTCCAGTTTACGGTCTTGATCTTCTGTTATTATGTTGGCTCTGTGGTACAGTGTTCTGATGACTGACATTTTGTGTATTGTGGGATGTTCTGATGTCCATAGCAGGTATTGGTCAGTGTGTGTTGGTTTTCTGTATATGTTAATTTTTAGTGTTCCGTCTGGTTGTCTGGTTATTTTCATGTCCATGAATGTTATGCTGTTGTTTTTCTCTTCTTCGTATGTGAACTTGATATTGTTGGTTTCATCCATATTGTTGAGATGTTTTGTTAAAGTTTCCATTTGTCCCCTGGGTATTATTTCTATTATGTCGTCCATGTTGTGTTTCCAAAGTTTTATTTTGCAGTTCAAAGGGGATGTTGATATTGCTTTTTGTTCCAAGTCCTCCATAAAAAATTCACATAATGTGGCTGATAGTGGGTTTCCCATGGCAAAACCTTCCAACTGTTTGTATATGAGTCCATTGTACGTGAAGTAGGTGGAGTCTGCTACCAGTTCTATTAGGTGTATTAAATCTTCAAAAATACAAAAGATGGATAAAGGAGGCGATTGAAATAAGAAGATGCGGCCACAACACCATGAACCGGGACGATGGAGTCTACTTGTTGGACCACAGCTGGGACTCCATCATCACCAGGGAAGAAGCGGGCAGCAGGGGGCGACATCGGTCCCTGCTGCCCGCTCATAAAAGGAAGTAACATTATGGAAACAACAGCTCTGAAGAAGGCGGAAGTAATCACGTCAGCTACAGGTAATACACCTTTCAAGAAGCCTGAGTTTAAAAAAGAACCAAAAACAAGATGATTTTTTAATACTCAGTAAGAACCTACCTCAAGACTCTCTGCATCTTTCTTTTCCCCTAATTGGATTTCGTCGCTCTCTATTTTCGTCTCGTCTTTTATTTGTTAACGAAAATCAACATAATTTTAGTCATAATAATCATCTCAAATAGGGCCGTCTATTTTAGTTTTTGTTTCGTCCGCAAAAATATATTCGTGACAAAAATTATGACGAAATATTTTAGTCAACGAAATTAACACTGGCCTTAACCCCAGAGGGAGGGGCCCGACCCCGTGCGCCATAGGCACAGCGAATGACCTCCACAATCCAGTGAGACAGACGCTGTTTAGAGAGAGGGCCGCCAACAGACCGACCACCGTAACACACGAACAGCTGATCAGAGCGTCGCAGACCTGCTGTCACTGCAACATACGCCCTTAATGCCCGTACTGGACACAATCATCGGCTGGGGTTGGGCAAAATTGTGCCAACGTCAAAGGCTGGTTAGAATAAGTGTGAGAAAACACCTTAGGAACAAATGCCGTGTTTGGCCACAAGGTGACACCTGAACCATCCGGACTCCACCGGAGGCACGAGGGACTAACAGAAAGGGCATGCAACTCACCCACACGCCTTGCAGAGACCACAGCCAATAAAAAAGCAGTCTTGCAAGAGAGCCACTTAAGCTCCGCCTGTGCCAAAGGCTCAAAAGGATAACAGCACAATACGGCAAGAACTAAAGACAAGTCCCATACGGGAGCTCGTGGGGCGACGTACGGACGCAACCGCCGAGCCCCTCTCAGAAAAAGAGAAACCAAACTATGGCTCCCAACAGAAGAAGAGTTTATCATGTCATGACGACACGATATAGCTGCCACATATACCTTAAGGGTTGAAGGAGATCGACCCGAGTCTAGGAGTGACTGAAGAAACTCCAAAACAACGGAGACAGAACAGGACACTGGATCCTCAGTGCGGGAAGCACACCACAGAGAAAAGAGCTTCCACCTGTTCTGGTACTGCAGGCGAGTAGACCTTGCCCTGGCATTCAGGATCATCTGCCCAACTGACTCGGTCAAGTGTGACATGGGCCCTGAAGCGGCCAGAGCCACAGCTGGAGCCGATGAGGGCTGGGGTGCCACACCTGCCCCCCCCCCCCACTCAGACAACAGATCCTGCCTGTCTGGAAGCTGCCACTGCACTCCACTGCAGAGGCTGTGCAGCAGCGGAAACCACGGTTGTGCCGGCCAGTAAGGGGCCACCAACAACAACCGGTGGTTGTCCCTGAGAACCCTCTGAAGAGTGGGCCAGATCAGAGGAAATGGGGGAAACGCATACAGAAGGCAATGAGGCCACTGATGCACCAGCGCATCTTGGCCCAGGGGTTTCGGTACCCCCTGGAGGGATTACCAAAGTGGCTTATGAGCTGACTCCTCTGAGGCGAAGAGATCCACCTTCGCCTGCCCAAAACGTTTCCAGATCTGGTATACCACATCTGGGTGAAGAGACCACTCCCCAGGGGAGGGTCTCTGGCGAGAAAGAGAGTCTGCCACCCAATTGTATACCCCCGGGAGATACACTGCCCGCAGTGAGGGCATATGAGCAGCCACCCAGGTCAGAAGCCCACGAGACTCTCTCAGCAGTTGCGCTGACCTGACACCTCCCTGATGGTTGATGTGGTAGACGACTGACGTGTTGTCCGACCGGACCAGAACGTGTTTGCCTCTCAGATAAGGAAGAAAATGTCTGAGAGCCAGAAGAACTGCCCGCATCTCCAGCACATTTATATTTCTTAGACGAGGTCCCTGGGACCAGCTGCCCCGAACCGTCCTGTGCTGCCACATGGCACCCCACCCCGCAAGGCAGGCATCCGTGGTGACCACTTCCCTGCGACACACCACCAACCTCATCGGCACCTCCCTGGACAAGTACACTCTGTCCCTGCAGGGGGCCAGCGCACGAACACATCGCCACGTAACCCGCAGCTTCACCTGCCTGTGCCGTCTGAGGTCCAGGTGGAAGCTGTTCAGCCACCTCTGAAAAGGACGCAAAGACAGCAGACCGAGAGGCACAACACCTGTGACCAAGGTCAGCTTCCCCATAAGCCGAAGAAAGAAAGCGAGGGGAAGGCAACTGCCCAGCCTGACCCGAGAGACCATGCTGGCAATATCGTCCAACCGCCGAACAGATGGGCAGGCCTTCATCGTCCCGGAATCCAAATCCAGGCCAAGGAACGTTGTGGTCTGACACGGGGTCAGACAGCTCTTCCTTAGGTTGACACTGAGACCAACCTTCTCTAAATAGGCAAGGAGGCGACCCGTACGACAGACTGCGCACACCTTGGAGGGGGCGAGGAGCAGCCAGTCGTCTAGATAAGGCAGAATCCTCATCCCGCTGGCTTGTAAAGGAGCCAGGGCCGCCTTCACACACCGGGTAAACACTCTTGGGGAAAGAGAGAGGTCGAACAGGAGAACCCTGAATTGCCAATGACTGCCCCGATAGGCGAACCTGAGGAAGCGCCGATGGTCTGGGGCAATAGGGACATGAAAATATGCATCTGTCAGGTCTATCGAGGTGAACCAGTCTACCTCAACAATAGACTGAAGGACGTCCACTGTGGTAAACATGTGGAAAGGCAACTGTTTTATGTAACAATTTAGCCCCTGCAGATCTAAGATGGGGCGAAATCCGCCAGTCTTTTTGGACATGAGGAAGTATGTGGAATAGTAGCCCATGGGCTGCAGCAGGGGATCTACCACCTCGATCGCACCTTTGGATAGGAGGGAAGATAGCTCCTGGTCCAGTGCTTGGGCCGGATCTTGGATGACAGTCATCCTGACCCGCCCTGAAAGTTGAGGCCAGCGTCGGAACTGCAGCCTGTACCCCTGAGTCAACCACCCATGGGTTGGATGTTTGAGCAGCCCAGTAGCTGAGCTGCATTTGGGAAAAATGTCAGACGGCCGGCCCAACAGTCTCACCTTCCAGTCCCACGGACTCCTGTACCCCGGGGGGGCACCGGCCAGGGCGGTGGGGAACCGCACGGGAGTCCCGTGCACGACCCTACGGAAAATGACGCTCCTCAGAAGCCCAATCCCTCCGTGGCGGGCGAACACCGGGGCCGGTGGCCTGTTGTCTCAGCCTCTGAGACGGCAAAGGAGTAGGCATAACACGACCGAGGCCAGCAGGCTGCTGCCTAGTCTGTCGTGCTTGCATCGTTCTGTCCAGAGCCTCAAGGGCAGCTGAACCAAACATCTGCCCAGGCTCCACGGGCACACTGCGGAGGGTCCTATGGCAAGGCTCAGCCAGGGCGGACTGAGCAAGCAAAACCTGACGGCGAGCCTGAACCAGATAAGACATGACTCATCCCAGATCCCTTGTCATCCAAGCGAAAGCCTGCAGGGCCGCATCACAGAAAGAACCCGCAGTGGCCGCACCCTCAACCTCCTGGAGGGAGGTAGACAGGGCAAAGAGCAGGTGAGCCAGTGAATAACCAAGCGACCGGCTCGAGCACCAGAATTATATGCCCTAGTCAGAAACTCATCCATAACACAACATTGTGGTCGTGGGCATCGAACATCCCAGCGCAGGGCTTCCTCAAGTGACACAATTAAGGATAACAATCGCATTGCATAAAGCCCTGGGATCCCCCCTGCAGGCATGGAGCTCCCTCAGATACTCCTGAGAGGGAGGAACAGAAAATGGCGTAGGAGTCCGTCCACACCTAAAAAAGGCACTGCCTGACCCGGGCTGATCAGACCGCGGTATGTGCAGTCCCAGGCGACTCAGGGCCTCGCGCATCACCTTCTGCATAGAGCCATCCTCTGCATCGCTCTGAGATGATGCAAGGGAACCCGCTTCAGAGGCCCGAGAAGACCGAGCCTCATCCTCCTCCTAGAAATGAGAGGCAGATGGGAGAGAACATCCTCCTCACAAGAAAGGTTGGGCATGGGAGAAGACTCAGGCCCCGTTTCAGAGACAGGAGGTTCCGAGTGGTGAACCCGAAAAAAAATTCCTCATCATCTCTAGTTCCGCGGACAACCGTTCCACTCTGGAGGACAGCCCATCATCTGATTTGGCTTTCTTTCCCCGTGAAGGAGCCTCAGTCGCATCCGGATCCGAGAGGAGCTGAAGTAGGGCTGGGCGATTTGTCATTTTAGTAATATCCCGATATTTTTATGGCATGTCACGATACACGATATATATCTCGATATTTACCTCAGTAAGATGATTCTGTGTCTACATCAAAACATTACTTTTCATACTGCATTAATATATGCTGATTTTAAACATTCATGCCAAACGGTGAAATCATAACTAAACAAATTGATCAAAACTGTATTTATTGAACAGTTAAAGCGGTGGCAGAAACATCATGTAATTTTTAAACAAAATAAAGTGCATTTGCATTATGTAATAAATGCAACATATGAAAATATAAATTCAAGTGCACATTTTATGCAGCCCATAACAGCAGTAAGAAATAAAATGATAAATAAATTAAAGTTCTTTTTGTGTACAATTTCCATAATAACACAAAAAATTGCACACATTTTCAAAAAACAGTAAATTAAAAATTAGCTGCCTGATAAATCAAAGTGAAAATGAAAAGTTCACAGCATTTTTTCTTTTTGTTTAGTCTTGTGGCATAAATAAAAAGTTTTAAAAAAATGGTAGCATTTTTTCCATGGTGTTGTGCTTTTGTGCCAACAACCAGTGAGTTCTAGGTTGTTCACAGGTTTTGGGCTAAAAACACAAGTCTATCAACGGCATCAGGTTTGAGAGATGCTCAATGGCATGTAACTACAGTGGGGCAAAAAAGTATTTAGTCAGCCACCAATTGTGTAAGTTCTCCCACTTAAAAAGATGAGAGAGGCCTGTAATTTTCATCATAGGTATACCTCAACTATGAGAGACAAAATGAGGAAAAAAAATCCAGAAAATCACATTGTCTGATTTTTAAAGAATTTATTTGGAAATTATGGTGGAAAATAAGTATTTGGTCACCTACAAACAAGTAAGATTTCTGGCTTTCACAGACCTGTAACTTCTTTAAGAGGCTCCTCGGTCCTCCACTCGTTACCTGTATTAATGGCACCTGTGTGAACTCGTTATCAGTATAAAAGACACCTGTCCACAACCTCAAACAGTCACGCTCCAAACTCCACTATGGCCAAGACCAAAGAGCTGTCAAAGGACACCAGAAACAAAATTGTAGACCTTCACCAGGCTGGGAAGACTGAATCTGCAATAGGTAAGCAGCTTGGTGTGAAGAAATCAACTGTGGGAGCAATTATTAGAAAATGGAAGACATACAAGACCACTGATAATCTCCCTCGATCTGGGGCTCCACGCAAGATCTCACCCCGTGGGGTCAAAATGATCACAAGAACGGTGAGCAAAAATCCCAGAACCACACGGAGGGACCTAGTGAATGACCTGCAGAGAGCTGGGACCAAAGTAACAAAGGCTACCATCAGTAACACACTACGCCGCCAGGGACTCAAATCCTGCAGTGCCAGACGTGTCCCCCTGCTGAAGCCAGGACACGTCCAGGCCCGTCTGCGGTTTGCTAGAGAGCATTTGGATGATCCAGAAGAGGATTGGGAGAACATCATATGGTCAGATGAAACCAAAATAGAACTTTTTGGTAGAAACTCAACTTGTCGTGTTTGGAGGGGAAAGAATGCTGAGTTGGATCCAAAGAACACCATACCTACTGTAAAGCATGGGGGTGGAAACATCATGCTTTGGGGCTGTTTTTCTGCAAGGGGACCAGGACGACTGATCCGTGTAAAGGAAAGAATGAATGGGGCCATGTATCGTAAGATTTTGAGTGAAAACCTCCTTCCATCAGCAAGGGCATTGAAAATGAGACGTGGCTGGGTCTTTCAGCATGACAATGATCCCAAACACACCGCCCGGGCAACGAAGGAGTGGCTTCGTAAGAAGCATTTCAAGGTCCTGGAGTGGCCTAGCCAGTCTCCAGATCTCAACCCCATAGAAAATCTCTGGAGGGAGTTGAAAGTCCGTGTTGCCCAGCGTCAGCCCCAAAACATCACTGCTCTAGAGGAGATCTGCATGGAGGAATGGGCCAAAATACCAGCAACAGTGTGTGAAAACCTTGTGAAGACTTACAGAAAACGTTTGACCTCTGTCATTGCCAACAAAGGCTATATAACAAAGTATTGAGATTAACTTTTGTTATTGACCAAATACTTATTTTCCACCATAATTTGCAAATAAATTCTTTAAAAATCAGACAATGTGATTTTCTGGATTTTTTTTCCTCATTTTGTCTCTCATAGTTGAGGTATACCTATGATGAAAATTACAGGCCTCTCTGATCTTTATAAGTGGGAGAACTTACACAATTGGTGGCTGACTAAATACTTTTTTGCCCCACTGTATGTTCCCACTAGTGCTAAACTACTTTTGCGACATACTTTGCATATGACAGTTGTTTGGTCAACATCCTCTCTCCGGTATCCAAACCACCGCCAGATGATGGATCCTGTACTGTGCTTCTTCGGGACAAATTCTTCGTCCTCCATTATTTAAACTCACGCTGCAGCCGCCACCTGAGCTCTCTGCCAGAAAAGCAACTACACACTGCCGGGCATGATGTAGCACGTAGCAGACGTCATGTACGTAACTAGGTGCGCTTGTTTTATGTCTCTCTGCAAAGCCGTGTAGAGAGACGAGGAGTGAGAAAATGCCGCCCGCAGATAAAAGCAACAATAGAATGGGCTACTCGAATATGACGAATATAGACATTTTCTATATCCCACATGGGACTAGTCGCGATATCTCGAATATATTCGATATATCGCCCAGCCCTACGCTGAAGGCTGCATCTGCTCTGAGGGTGGAAGCTCAGCCAACTCAGCCGATTATAACTGCCTTGCCTTGCCATCCTGACAGCCTGTGGCAGAAAACTGCAGTTCATGGTTGTCCGACAGCGCCTCCCTCAGGTGGTCCTCACCAAGACAGGCAGGGCACAGGTCATGCCCATCCTCAGCCTGAAGCGAAGCTCCACATGTCACACAGCAGTGGGAGCCGTCCATGTCTGCCATGCACCACTGAAAAGGGTACAACCAAACAGTGTGCTGTAGCCGCTCGGAAAAGGCAATGGCTGGGAGCGTGGGTGCGGACGCTGCCTTCACCAGCTAGCGCCAAGATGGAGCGCACAGCTGTAGGATCGGATTGGGAGCGGGGGCGCGAATGCTACCTTCACCAACAAGCCTACAGCCGTATCTGCGTGACAACTCCGGACTCAAGTACTGGCATGGCGGGGTGCGAATGCAACCGCCAGCAGACCACAAACAGCGAAACCACTACAGAAGTAGAAGGCAATCAAAATAACAGGAAGCAGGAGCGTGAACGCTGCCTTGACAGAACTCTGGGAGCGGGTGATGACGCCACCTGCACCCAGCAATGAACTAACAAAGAAGGCTAACACCGTCAGCCGGGGCACCACAAAACGTGGGAAGGCGAAAGCAAAGTCTGGGAACGGGTGCCGACACTACCTTCACCAAGTAATACAACAAACAAAATAGGCTAACACCGTCAGCTTGAATGCCACACAACGTGGGAAGGAGACAGGACTCTGAGAGCGGGTGCCGACGCTACCTTCACCAGAAAACTAACTTAACAAAGGGGGCTAACACCGTTAGCGAGGGTGCCACACAACATGGGCAACAGAAAACCCTGGGAGCGGGCACTGACGCTACATTCACCAGGTGAGCTTGTACAAACAAAAGAGGCTTAGTACACTTACCCAAGTAGCAGCGAACAAATGAAAGCGGTACCCACCAGTGACAAGCACCCAGTCGGGGAAAGGGGCGCGAACGCTACCGTAACCAACTAAAGAGTTGTGTGGAGAAGTACCGTCAAAGATAACGTCCCGTTCGCAGCCCCGGAGGCCGTTACACGCAGCTCCGACAGGTAGAAGGGCTTCAAGCGACGGGAGCAACCAACTGCAGCGCGTACATCCACATGCACGCCGAACCGCACCAAGAAGAAATCAGGAAGAGAGCAACGGATGACGTAGGGCTATATTACCTCTGGGACGTCATCGGGGTCACAGATGTGCCTTTTTAGGCATTACTTCTCAAACTGCGCATGCGCAAAGGGAACATTCAGTGCTTTCAGCACCGCCTTCTGGCGGTCAGGAGGGATGAAATAGAACTGGAAGTTTGCACATAACTTTTTCTTTTACAGTGTTTCAGAATAATTCAAACGCAGGAGCGCATTGTTGTGATCATTAGATCATCATTAGATGTAGTTTTTGTTCATTTGAGTAAACATGCCGTCTTCAATATAGCCTAAACAAAATTCAACATCCTTTCAACAGTAACGAAACTAGAGTTACTGCAGTTAAATCCTGCCCATTGAGCACAGACAGCACTGAAAGTATTTATTTATATACCCAAAACTGACTGCTGCAGCACATTTTATGGCGGCACTGTTCACTCACTAAGTCACGCGTTTTGGCCATGTTGTTTCTGTGATTTAGGTCTTTCGGTCGAAAACCGAAAATGCACTTTTGGGTCATTTTTGGTCGAAAATTTCTGGTGGCCAAAATTTAGGTGCATCCCTAGTTTCTAGCCTAAAGGCAAGGTGAAGTTAGAGCAGGGCTGGTACGAATCACCGCTCTAAACTACACAAAAAGCTGCGGACATGTGAGTTCTGTGGCAAATGCGCGACACGTGTAGCATACTCGTATCTGACAACATGATGCAGCAGTTTCAATCAGTCAGTGTAGAAAAGCAGAGAATATCAAACCCACAGCGTAACACCCCTCCTCCCTGCCTTCTGCCTCCTAGCAGTTAGTGCTTAAAAAGGTAAAACATACGCGTGTCAGCGGACCTGCCAGCTTTCGGTAAATGCGACCCGTTACATGTAACGTTACTTTCTCTGTGTAAATATTCAAAGTGATTTGCGAGGTGTTTTTTCTTAACAAATTTATTGATCAAGCTCCACTAATGAGAAAGAAAGAGAAAGAAGAGACAGCAGTGCATCTCTCTCTGTCTGTGTGGCCTGTGTGTGTATTGCCACAAAATTCTATGTATATAACCATGAAATGCCAAACTGACAGTGTAAAAGGTTTTACAAAAATCACCATTTGCATGACATTTTTTATACTTGGACTGTTTTAGTATGGCAGTAACTAACAGTGTTTTTGGCCCAGATCAGACTGTTTACTCAGTCCAGTCAGAATAAATCTGTATTTCTACAATTGGTAAGTTATTACTGAACAAATCAGTAATGTATCCATTGCAGATACAATAGGCCTGTATATAATGCGATTATTTAAACTAGGGATGTCTAGATCCGGTCATGTAGTTTCAGACTCGATCAGAATCAGACGCTACCTCCTGATCAGGACTCGAACATATATGTATATATACACTCACCGGCCACTTTATTAGGTACACCATGCTAGTAACGGGTTGGACCCCCTTTTGCCTTCAGAACTGCCTCAATTATTCGTGGCATAGATTCAACAAGGTGTTGGAAGCATTCCTCAGAGAGTTTGGTCCATATTGACATGATGGCATCACACAGTTGGCGCAGATTTGTCGGCTGTACATCCATGATGCGAATCTCCCGTTTCACCACATCCCAAAGATGCTCTATTGGATTGAGATCTGGTGACTGTGGAGGCCATTTGAGTACAGTGAACTCATTGTCATGTTCAAGAAACCAGTCCGAGATGATTCCAGCTTTATGACATGGCGCATTATCCTGCTGAAAGTAGCCATCAGAAGTTGGGTACATTGTGGTCATAAAGGGATGGACATGGTCAGCAACAATACTCAGGTAGGCTGTGGCGTTGTAACGATGCTCAATTGGTACCAAGGGGCCCAAAGAGTGCCAAGAAAATATTCCCCACACCATTACACCACCACCACCAGCCTGAACCGTTGATACAAGGCAGGATGGATCCATGCTTTCATGTTGTTGACGCCAAATTCTGACCCTACCATCCGAATGTCGCAGCAGAAATCGAGACACATCAGACCAGGCAACGTTTTTCCAATCTTCTATTGTCCAATTTCGA
The DNA here is from genome assembly GCA_006937955.1 of Pachypanchax playfairii. Taxonomy (NCBI): domain Eukaryota; kingdom Metazoa; phylum Chordata; class Actinopteri; order Cyprinodontiformes; family Aplocheilidae; genus Pachypanchax; species Pachypanchax playfairii. Next base: position 284,291 of record SSNP01000226.1, on the reverse strand, counting down.
TGAGCTTGTGCAAATTGTAGCCTCAGTTTCCTGTTCTTAACTGAAAGGAGTGGCACCCGGCATGGTCTTCTGCTGCTGTAGCCTATCTGCCTC
>SSNP01000226.1:267224-279557 GCA_006937955.1 Pachypanchax playfairii | reverse complement strand
AAAAAAATTGATACACTTGATGTATCAGCGTCGGAATTAAACTGGACTCCAAACAGTCCGCCTCCTTATATTTTTTTTTCCTTCTCTTTGAATTCTTGCTTGTATGTTCTCTCAATGTAAGTCGCTTTGGATAAAAGCGTCTGCTAAATGACAGTAGTAGTAGTAGTAGTAGTAGTAGGATGTTGACCAAACAACTGTCATATGCAAAGTATGTCGCAAAAGTAGTTTAGCACTAGTGGGAACATAGTTACATGCCATCGAGCATCTCTCAAACCTGATGCCGTTGATAGACTTGTGTTTTTAGCCCAAAACCTGTGAACAACCTAGAACTCACTGGTTGTTGGCACAAAAGCACAACACCATGCACAAAATGTTACCATTTTTTTTTAACTTTTTATTTATGCCACAAGACTAAACAAAAAGAAAAAATGCTGTGAACTTTTCATTTTCACTTTGATTTATCAGGCAGCTAATTTTTAATTTACTGTTTTTTGAAAATGTGTGCAATTTTTTGTGTTATTATGGAAATTGTACACAAAAAGAAATTTAATTTATTTATCATTTTATTTCTTACTGCTGTTATGGGCTGCATAAAATGTGCACTTGAATTTATATTTTCATATGTTGCATTTATTACATAATGCAAATGCACTTTATTTTGTTTAAAAATTACAAGATGTTTCTGCCACTGCTTTAACTGTTCTATAATTACAGTTTTGATCAATTTGTTTAGTTATGATTTCACCCTTTGGCATGAATGTTTAAAATCAGCATATATTAATGCAGTATGAAAAGTAATGTTTTGATGTAGAAACAGAATCATCTTACTGAGGTAAATATCGAGATATATATCGCGTATCGTGACATGCCATAAAAATATCGGGATATTACTAAAATGACATATCGCCCAGCCCTAATCCCTATATTATCTTAAACTGGTTCATGGAGTCGAGTTGATCACTTACTGCATGCAAACGACAGCCCATGATCATGTCACTCTTACTTCAGTGCCTGCCACTCTGATCTGCTTAATTAATTATATAACATTTTATTTAATATTGTAATGTCCGTCCACTGGTTTGTGTGCTACGAACTGTGTCACAGTACAGAAATGTGCTCTCGTTGTGTTCGTTTTTACACACAAGTAACAACTTCATGACTTCCCACCGGGAGGAAGCCCGGACGAAGCCCCAGGACACGCTGGAGAGGCCCCAACCGGCTGTTGTCCCAGGACTGCTTGCTGTCATGTCCCTGCAGCTAAATATTAAATACAAAATAAGGAACATCCTTTTTATTCTTTTTTAAATGTAATATAGACTCAGTATCGGCAGATACTCAAAATCAAATGACTCAGACTCGAGGGCAAAGAATCTTGTTCGGGACGTCCCCAATTTAAACAGTTAGCCAATAGATCTTTTGCAGCAAGTCTGTATTTTCTTTATTTTAAGTATTGTGATCGAAAATACATGTTTTATTGTTTTTTTTCAGCCAGTGCATGCAGAGTAATGGGGGTGCAAAAGTCTGCAAAAAAAAAAAAAAGCCTCACAAGAGACAAACCAACCCACCCCCCGACCACAACAGCTAGTAAAAATTCTAGGGGAAACACTGCCCTGTGGAGGTATTATTTTTCAAAATTTTTATGAAAATGTTCCATATCCAACCTTAAAATCCTAATGAAGAAGTACTTTTGGCAGCTATATTCAGTATTTAGGATTTATTAATTTATTTGATATTAACTCTCTCTCTTTCATTTTTACCTATATTATCTTTTAAAATCAACTCCTTTGAACAGCTGGAATAAAAAATTTACAACAGTTTAATGCTAAAGACAGAAGAAAATATGATTCCTTGTGTCATTGTGTGGTTACTTTTTAAAACACTTGTGTCAGAAAGTTGTTAGGTAAGCACACACCCTCTCTTCCTGTTTCTTCATCTCTTCTGCGTGCCTCTCGCAAGCTTCCTTTAAGCTCTCAGTTAGTCTGCGCGTCTCGGCCTCGACAGTGCCCAACCTGCGCTCTGCCTCAGCTTTCTCCAGGGCGGCGCAGTCAGTGCGATCCGAAAATTGCGCTCTCAGGAATGCATTTTCCCTCTGAGCCTCCTGTAATTTCACCATGTTATAAGAAGGATTCAGATTTTCAATGGGTAGAAAACATTAAAAAGAACAACCATTTAACATTAATGATGTTAAATGCAATGTCTTTTCATTCACCTGGAGACGCAGCATGCACATGTCTGCATAAGATGCCCCTCGACCCAGGAGGGCTCCATGGACTTGGAGCTCACTTTCCCTCAGACGCTGTTCCAGTTGGGCCATGTGCTGCTTTTGTCTGCATCAACACCAGGTCAAAGAATCATTAAGACAAGATGGAACAGATAAGAGACTCAGAATGTGTCAAGATGTGCTGAATCCCATAATTACAAAGATAAATGTATACTCACATTGAAAAAAATCCTACCATGAGGGGTTAAAACTGTCATACCTCTCAATGATGAGCTCTTTCTCCTTCAGCAGACTCTCGCTGGCTTTGACCAGAGCATCCCATTTGCCTGACTCGGAGTGCAGTGGTGCTGAGTACAGAGACGGATACTGGGTACCCACTCCTGCATTCATCAGCTGAGTTAAAAGGGACAAAATCAAAGAAACATTATGAATTTCACTGAGAAGTAAAGCTGCATTAAACACTGTTCCAATCCTGTTTAACGTTTCTCCACATGATGTCAGGAAAAATAATTTTTAAAGTTTAAAAGAAAACTCAGATGTTTATAATTCTACTGATTGTCAGAACTTGACATTTATAAAAATTATTTAATCTACTTACAGAAATAAAGTATTTGGCTTATAACTGACTAATCACTACTCTTACTTTTTAATAACTACATAAATTTTTTATTTTTTAGACCACAATTTTGACCAACTAAGCAGAACTCCTGTTTTAATCAATCAGTTATAAAACAAGTCCCTATTTGATATAGATTTTTTGAAAAATTCTATTTGTAGTGACTTCCACAGTCTCTACGGGCTGGGACTGTTCTTTTTCCGTTTGACTGACGCGCTGTCCTTTGCGAAATAATTTGAGTGGTGGAATTGTTTGCTTATTTATTAAAGTTCTTTGGAGATTAAAGAGTTGAATGATCGGCTCACGATTCAGCCTCTTAAACATCACAGCTCTAATGCAACAAGGATTATACAGCGGTCAACAAAAACTACGGCTACCCAGCCCTCCTCTCTGTCAGAATTCAAAAAACCCTCTGCCAGACTGACAGTGCCATCTTAATGTCACCGCTATCACCCACGTGATTCCAGTTACATATCACCATGGCAACCATAGAAAAGGAAACAAACCCAGTGATCAGAAAACTCAATACATTTAATCATGGCTCCTACACTATTAATTCAGTGTGCTACTGAACTGTTCGAACCCAGCTGTCAAATACTTACAATACAATACAGATTTATACAAAGTGCTGCACATAGTGGCTAAATACAGTCTAATGTTAAAGATATACAGTTATAATTATAAATTAGATATCAATAACATACAATTGTCAAATTATACGAACTCAGCTGAACTGCATGATTTGAATTTGTCTCATTTTTAAATTAGGGCAATGCATCTGGATGTCTTCAGGCCTCAGTTACTGATACGTTGGTTTTCCAGTGTTGACCTATACGTTTGGTATTTGGACTGGAACTCAACTCCCAGTTAAACTTGAGCACTCACAAATGAAATCAAAACAAAAAACAACCCTGGATTTTTACCAAGCTTTTAATTTTTTCAGCCACTTGTAGCATCTAATATTACTTTTTTGTTTTTTAACAGTAATATCAAACAGTAGATTTAACAATAAATCAAAACAAACAAACAAGCAACATCTACCTTGAGTTTGGAAGAATTGTGTTTTTTAATAAACACTTGCCTGCATTTGTTCCATTTGTAGGTGTAAACTCTCCAGCTGCTGTTTTTGCTGCCAGCTAGAGAGTTCAGTACATCTGTCCTGTCGCAGTGGATCATAACCCTTGTGACTTGCATGCTCCCACAGCAGAGTCTGAGTCTGCAGGCTGAGAGGGTTAGCAAAAATGCCAGCAGATCCAGCCACACTACCCTGCCCACCCCTCTGATTAGAGGCTTCTGCTGTTCCAGAGAGGCCAGGCCTAGCTTCAGGCAGAACCTTGTAGCTGTGCTCCATAGCTCCTCCGTAAGTCTCAGACAGACTGTCCGCAGCATCTCTAATCACAGTTGTCTGTAACTGAAGTCTGACATCAGGACATAACCCTCCTAATAGGGCTGACTGGTTCAGTGTAGGTTCAAGAGCTGGAGTGTCAAACTTGTGGCCGTCATCCAGGCGTGTGTGATCTGTAGGAAAAAGTGAATGGTCCAACCCATTGACGAGGCTGCGGTAGCGGCTCAAGCAGTCTGGCTTAGGTGCCACACAATCACTTCCTACGCTGGTCTCAGCATCCAGGTTAGGCGAAGATGCTGATTTGGACAGTGAGGAAGATTTGGATGTGGAGCCACTTGGGGTTGTTGCGGCAGAAGGTGACCTGTGACCCTCAGCTGAGGACGCACAGTTTTCCAGGCCAAACAAGTGGGGCTTTGAAGCTGGGGAACTGGCCGTGGATGGCATGACATGTGCAGTGGGGATGGGGATCTTACTGCGAATGGGCTGGAAGGAGGGGCTGCTGCTTGAACTGTGGAAATCTATCAAACAATACAAAAAAGAAAATCATTAGAACTCATGCTGAATGCTATTTTCTTATTACTGAAAACAAAAAACACCTAGTTAAATTAGAGCAGCCTATTAAGAGCACTACTGCAGGCTTTTCTGGCATTTTCAGTGAATTAAAGAAAATGCAGCAGGGTTTATGGGTAACCTACTTTGAAGAGGAAATGTCCCCAATGACATAATTAACTAGCTTAGTCTGACTCAACACAGGCTAGGCTTATAATAGACTTAAACCAAAGCTCAGAATAAATGCTTTTTAATCGTGAGAAAATGTCTTATGTCACACACAACACTGGATTCATTATCCATCTAAATAAAGGATAATTCTATTCCTAGTTAAAGCCTATAACAGCAGAGTCAAAGATTAAAAAATTTATATCAACTTTGATTATAATTTTCTTAAAAGAGATAAGCACTGCCAGATTACACAACGATATTTATACTTAATGCAATCTATTACGCACAAAAACATTAACTGTCTTTATCTGAAGTGCTCAGATATCACAATATGCTCACAAAGACCTGGAGGCAAATTGAGAGATTGCTACAACCAACCACAAGGCATCTCCACAAGTCTCACAGCAGCTTTAAAAAGTTATCCATTTACAAACCTGAGAGACCTGATGAAGTCCAGAGAGGTCACTCCAATGCAAGAAACTAGTTAGCTGTGGCATTTTTTTCTAAAGCTGTAGGGTTAGCTGTAGGTTGACTCAAATCAAAACAGGAAACAGCCTTCTGCATTTTCAAGCAGCACCGAAACAACTTGTGAAGCTTAAAGTGACTGACAGCAGCGCACTGAGCAGGCCCCCTGCCCAAAATACGTATTGTCCTCAAAATCAGCCTGAACTGAGCTCGGAGGAAAACACATACAAACAGCGTACACAGGAAAGGTTAGGGGTATTTATAACCCACCTCCTCAAGTTACAGAGTAAGCTGCGGGTGCCGCTTATTTAGGCACTTTGCCTCCTCCCACTATAAACACACATCACACACTCACATCCAAATACAAAATCAGACGCTGCAACTGATATGTATTTCCTGACCAGTCTAAACCACAATGTTAAAAAACTAACACTGTCCATAACTGAGCAACACTGTAATGTTAAAAAACGTTACAATATTGTGGATTTCATGGTAATAAAAATCTTTAAAATGGGCTATTCTTTACAAATTTCATGACTTTGTGATTATTTTTGAAGTATTAACCCAGACCTGCCAACCTTGTCAAAAAAATTTGAGTACCACTTGGGTTGCGTGGCTTTTTCTTGCGGAATTTTGCAATACATACACACATAATATATATATATACATATACCGTTGCCTCTTTCCTTTTTTTTCTGTAGGCTATATATTGGACTTAATATTTACTCTATACAACAAATAATTTCTACACATTTCACATCAAATGACCACTTTGGTTGTAAGATTCAGATAATTTATTAAATATTCGATTTTTGTCAATGAAATTAAGAAAGAAGACTATTTATTTTTGCCCTCCCTTCTCTGTTAATACATGTAATGATCAGTGATCAGCTGTTGGGCGCTGATCACTGATAAAGCTACACGCAAATTTTGTGCGTGCGTTCGTTCATGTATTGTTCACAGGCGGGCTAGCAACGCCAGCCCAGTCGAGGACCAATAAGCAGAGGTTTCATTGACGGACCGCTTGTTGCCTCCCGCGTAAGGTTATCAAATAGGGCTAAACGATTTTGATAAATAATCTAATTGCGATTTTTTTCCTAAATATTGCGATTGCGATTTAAATTGCAGTATTTTCTCAAGGAGCTTTTCTTGTGTATTTTTCAACTAATTCAAGCAAAAATCTATGTATATTATAAACAATACCTGGTTCGTTATACATTAATCATTCTTGTAGGCTAGACTTATGTTTCCTCTTCTTTTGTTAGTGTTTAATGGCGGTTGACAATCAACTTTTGGGTGCATTACCGCCACCTACTGGTAAGTAGGTAAAATCGCAGCCTTTTTGGTTTGAAAATCTCATTTTTTCATATCGCAATTTTATTGCATATGCAATTAATCGTTCAGCCCTATTATCAAAGCGATAGCAATGGGTTATGGAGGTCGTTTGTCACCTCCCGTGTGTTGAGCCCATAAGTTTACACGTAAAGATTCACATTCACCGACGGCTGGCAGCTCTGTGCTGCTCTCAGTAGCAGCACAAACAATAATTTTACCTGCATAAATCCGCACAAATGAAGCACTAAAAAATGTAGACTATTATTGTCAGTTTTGAAGCAGTCCGGGGGGGTGAACTCTGAATGACCCATAAAATAAAGTTTAATATCTCAGAAACCGTAGCAGCACAAACGTCAATTTTACCTGCACAAATCAGCATGAACAAAGCATTAACCGAGCAGCCTATTTGCCTGCACTTTTCAAGTGGGTGGGGGGTCAGCTTCACAGAGCTACAGAGCTAAGGCTGTCCGGTCCGCTGACACACAGAGAATTTACCTTTTTAATTCAGTGTCAGCCACTTTCAAAATTCTAACCCCCTTCAGTGCCAGAGATATCTAGCATTTTTACTGATTTTTGAAGACCCACAGAATATTTTCTCCTATGACTGTGAATTCTGAAAGCATCAGCACAAAATTTAGTCTTTTTTCAAAAGCAAAAAAAAGTTCAAAAGAAGAACTTTTATGAAAATCCACACATTTCAGGACTAAAAGTGAAGATAAAAGAGGTCTTTGTGTAAACAGGTTTTTCAAGCAGATCAGTGACTTTGATGTAAATATTTCATGTTTCAATGATTCATTCAACATCTCAACTATGTTTTACTACTATAAAAGTGAAAAAACACCAATGGCCATTCCTTTGTGTATGAACACTAACCGTGTGTTTTATGCGGTGAATCCTTCTTAATTTTGGTCCCTGATGCTTTTAGAAGATCCTGACAGCAGATACTGGTCGGATAAATCCACCTCAGCTTGACCAGAATCACTAGAAGAACCATCACGTCTGACTGAAGACATCACAAGTCCGAAAATGACGAGCTGGATCACAAACCACACCACAGTCGACACAATACTCGTTCCCGTTAGATCCGGTAGACCCGCTGGAGGGGTCTTATCCATGTAATACACTCCACCACCTTCTGAATTCCATAAATTCTATACTAGTTTGTAATAAGTATCTCTGAACAATCCAATTGCGTTACAGCTGGTCACTTGCTCTGAACCACTTCCTCATTCACCGTCTGTCTCGTCCTGAGTTTCTGGCTCCCCCCCCCCCCCGCGCCAACTGCCATTGTTACACAGGAAATAAGGGTGATTTCACCCAGAGAAGTGCACCACTACACTCTCCTGGATCATATAACTAAGTACAGCCTGTAATGAGTTCAAATTCAGTGAGCAGCTGCCCCATTATGCTTTGCGGGATTTAAGCCAATAAAAGCTCAAGGGACGTCAAGACGTCTATGGCACTGAGCGTTTAAATTTAGTTAAGACGTCTATAGATGTCTGTGTATGTGGTGCCGCATAGGACAAAATGTATGTTTCACTCTCACCACTAAAAGCATGCATACACTACCAACAATATTTTCTTGCATACTCAAAATTTATAAAATCACACATACATACACCTGAAATTTCCCTGACACATACCAAAAAAGCTGCACTAGTCTGTGTGAGAGCTTATACTAGTGTGAATGAGAGGCTCATACTAGTGTGAATAGCTACGTTTACATGGGCACATTTAATCGGAATAAACGCCCAATCGGAAAAAAAATACGTCATGTAAACACGTCAATCAGAATGTTTTGATCCGATGCAGCCTGATCAGAATGAAATTTACTTCCGATCTTCATTTGGATAGACGTGCATGTATACACCCATTCGGAAAGAAAGGGTGAAAAAAGCCCACTGCGCATGCGTACAACTTTAGCGTGACGTCTTTCCGCTTTCGCGGACCCAAGTAGAAAACATAGCGGGAAGTAAACAGAAGTGGTCTGCTTGCGCAGTCATCCTGTCATCCTGCTCTCCTCTCCTGTGGTGGAGGAGCAGTAGCAATATGTATTCAGCCGCTAGCTTGGTTAATGCGACCAGTAAAAACCCAAACATAAAGGTAATCACCCGCAGAAGGTCCATATTGGGGATAACGTGAGTCAGCTCGAGCACACGATGGGGCAGGAAAGATGTGCAGAAAGGACGGAGTTTGTTTACTTTTTTTTCTTCCCCCGGAAAGACAACTCGCTGTGCGCATGCTCAACTCATTTAACCTGATTGAGTGCTTGGTGCATGTGTACTCATTGCATGATCAGATCATTTCAGTTAGCGTCCATGTAAACAAGGATTTGGGAATTCCGATCGACCAAGATTTTAATCAGATTGGGGAAATTTGGTGCATGTAAACGTAGCTAATGAGAGCTTATACTAGTGTGAATGAGAGCTTATTCTAGTGTGAATGAGAGCTTATACTAGTGTGAATGAGAGCTTATATTAGTATGAATGAGAGGCTCGTACTAGTGTGTGTGAGAGGTAATTATGTCCCAGAGGAGTCGGAGCTACTAATTCAGCCAGTTTAACTGGGTTGCCCAATAGGGGGCAGCATTGCAAACAACATAGAAGAAAGATGTAAAAAGGTAATAAATATAATGAGGTGTGTTGGAGATCTTATGGTTTTACGATGTTTTGAAAAGGTCACAGGACATGTTGCAGGAGTGAGTGATCTAAATTGGCCCTGACTTGTACTAACACTTCTGTCTTTATCTTAGATACCAATTGGTTTATGACTGGTTCCTGTTGTTTATCCACAGGTGTGATTGTTTATTCCACTCTGACTTTATTACCTGACCCAAGCTTACTCCCCCTCTGTATCCTCCAGATGTTGTGTGTCTTTGTCAATAAATGAGCAAGGATGAGAAGTTTTAGGCAGCGTTGACTTCAGCTTGACTGAAAAGCACTCTCCCTTGCAAGGCAACCATACCCCTGTGTCTGACTGGTGTTCTTTTGTTGATTAAAAGTTATTTAAAGCAGAACTAAGTAAGTTTTGCTCTCGCTCTCCCCCTACTGGTCCCCTGTGAAAGCTCACTGTCGTAACGTGCCGCCGCCGCAGACCCCAACCCCCCCCCACCCCCTCCACCCCGCCGCCGCCCCCCCAACAACAACGCGCAGAGAATGCTTTTGCAAGAAGAAAGAAAAACAAAACCAAGAAAATGTCTCGACAGGTGAGTATTATTGTCATCTTTGCGCTCCTAAGGGTGGCGTTGCTAACAACGGCAAGGGCTTCATGCTTGTATTTATGTACGTGAGTGTGAGTGCCGTAAAGCAGGTTTGTTCTCGCGAGATTAGTCGGGTCCGATCCACTGAAAGTTGCAAGTGCTGCTTTCAGGACACAGACCCCGGAGGGAGGAGAGGGACCCACGAATCACCCCGCCAAGTCCTTGTTTACCCCCACAGGGACTCTAGAAAACATTTATTGAGGTGAAAAAACTTACTTAGTTCTGCTTTAACTTAGGGGTATTAAAATATCCTGACAAGGTGTTTAAGGGGGAATGATTGGGAAGCTAGTACTAAAGCATTAAAACCAGTGCTTAATTTGAGCCTGATCCTGCCGGAGCAAGATCCGGGAACTGTCTTATTTTGAAGGGTGTGTTCCGGTAACTGTTTGCTGGGATCCGTTAACGGCGCCAGTTGGGATAAATAACAGCGGCATCAAAATGCCAAAAAGGCAGTAGAACTTACTTCTTCTGGGCTTATCATTACTTTCTCTAGCCCTGCTTGACAATTTACACCCGCTGTGCGCCGGCGCACAGCGCTTGGTCTGGTCCGACGGTTGTGTATGTGTTCCGGTATCAGTTTGGCCTCAGTGAATTCTGGTCTCATAGTGCTATTTGCGTTCCGGTAAATTTTGACTTACAAATTAAGCACTGATTAAAACAAATCTATATAGCAATGATTAGATCTGTTATTGATTATGGTAGTATGGTATATATTTCAGCAAATCAAACTTTATTAAAAAAAAGACTGAAGTAATACAAAGTCAGGCTTTAAGAATATGCTGTGGAGTAATGAAAACCACTCCAATAGTTTCATTAAGAGTAGAAATGGGTGAGATGCCTTTGAATCTAATGCCGCTTTCACACATGGGCCGAATGGTGTCGGCAAGGACCCGTTCCTGCTTTTTTCATACTTGGCCAGCCCCGTCAGAGCCCGCCCCAACAGGCACCTTTTTTGGAACCACTGGCTCTGTGGTCCGATCAGGGCCAAGTTGACCCCATACCTATTCACCACGCCTACCTATGAACTGATTGGTCAAGTAAACTGATGCCAGTCACGAGCCTACCTACGTAGTATTAACCACCGATTGGCCTGGTAGTGTGCACGTGTGTGACGACACTGAACCGCGCCAGTGGGATTTAACAGGTCTCCTGTAACGCATGTTATTATTATTTTTTTCACATGATTTTTAACATGACAACTACAAAAGCAGTGCCGTGACAAGTTGAAAAAACTCAAATGTGAGTACAGAGTGACCAAGAACCTGCAACGGTCGGAGTGGAGCCGACCACAAGTGATGGAAGTGGTTCCAGGACATGGATGCTTTTTATGGGGAAAGGAAAGGGAGTGTTTGGAGAGGACATGGCAGCTGTAAGGGTGAGTTGTGATTCATTTTAAGTGCTTTAAACACTTTGAAGCAGCTCACAAAAAACTCTTGTAGTGAACTCGCAGTGTGCAGATGATCTAGCTCTGTCGGCTAGCTCTTAGCCATCTGTGTTATGTGTTATGGCTCCCGCAACATGCAAGAGACTGACGACCGCTTTTTTATCTCTGTATCCGAGGTCGACGTTGGTGGTTTGATGGAGAAGATGTGGAATCGAAGACTGTGCTCCACAGAGAAGTGAGCTTCTCTGCAGAGGAAGGGAGACGGGACCGGGTGCTGCTGAGACGCTGTCTGCTTCCTTTTGTGAATAAATAAAATAAAAAGTGTGCAATAAACTTTGAAGAACTACAACAATTGTATCTTCTTTTTCTTCTCTTTAATAACTGGTTATATCACTCAACTTGTAAATGATGCCTTGTTTAAGAATCTGTCGTTATTTGGTCACTTTTATTTAAAGCAAATATGAATGCTTTTATTATGAATCCAGTCAAGCTTCCTGTTCAACGTAATTAAAGGAAGCGCAGATAACAGCTCCATTCAGCCTTATTAAAAGAAATATGTGGAGGCTACATGGGATTTGTGTTAATAAAATCCCAGCAACATGTTTTTATTTGGAGACGCATTTACGAGCGTGTTTTCAGAATAAACATGCTCTGGTAGTAACTAGTTTAAATGTTTTAGTAATGAAGAGGACAAGACAGAAACATCAAAACTTTATTTTTAGACTAAATGGTCAGACAGGTGCAGCATCAGATTTAAGATTAGCTTTCCCACCCTCGTCTTCTGCATAATGTGCCGGTGTGGTGTGTTTATTAGTCTTGTGTCGCTTAAAGGGGTTATGACATCAAAATGCACTTTTTTGAGGTTTTTCGGGTATATCATGATGTGTTGTGCACTGATGAGACCGTGTGAACGTCCAAAACGAGTATCAAAGTTCCCGTTTGTGGGCGGTCCGCTTTGTTTCATATATAAAAAACGGTTAAATCGGAA
>SSNP01000226.1:210846-267083 GCA_006937955.1 Pachypanchax playfairii | reverse complement strand
GTGTATAAGAGACAGCCCCCCACCCCCAGCCCATACACCGGTAGCTGCGTTGCGCTAGCTTGTGCTGCTGCTCTTGAGAAGAGATGGCTACGCAAACGGGGACCTGTTGTGTCCAAGGATGCTCAACCCATGCTGGAAGTTTACACTCACTCCCGAAGGATGAAAAAACAAGAGAAGAGTGGCTGAAGTTCATTTATGGAGAAGTGCCACGCAGTTATAACCTCAATTTGAAAATATGTTCAGCTCACTTCACGGAGGACTGCTTCCATAACTTGGGTGAATTCAAGTTGGGATTGTCAAAGAAACTGATTTTAATTAAAAATTCTTTACCAACCCTGAAGGAGGCGACCACATCGTCAATACCCGTAAGTTTATTTATTTAATAAAATGCTGCCTTGCCTGATAAACGTTTGTTCGTGGTCTGAAGAGTTCATGATGCTAGCATGTGATAGCCGCTCTAGCAACAATGTCCGTGAGCAACAGGTTTATCATGAAGGTGAATCTATTTTCATTGATAACATCTGACAGCACTGTTTATTCGCTCATGTGATTAGTTAAGTTTTATGTGTTCACCCCTCCGTCTTCCTCAGAAGACGTTTCAGGCTCGAACATATACGGTTGTAAACGTCCACTCGCCATGTTACTGGACTGTTGACGGAGCCGAGAAGAAAGGCTTGCTGCGGGCAATGGTTGTAGCCAATCAGAGCGAAGTCAGCCAGGGAGACCCACATATCATTAACGAAAGGAACTGTGTTGCTGAGAAGAGGATTCTGACCTGCCCAAACACCCCCGCCGTGTTAGTTTTTTAATCAAATTCTTTTGTGAGTTGACATATGCGGGCATATCTACTACATGAAATAGCTTTACGCCAGTTTAAACAGTGATGTCATCACACCTTTAAGAATTGCATCACAGACCTCCGTCATTGATAAGGTAAACGAAACAGCCCATGCCCACACCCACATGTGCATTGCTCACGCCCACGGCCGCATTCCAGACGCGAGTGTGTGAACAAAACTAGACTGACCCGACCCTAACCCAACACCATTCGGCCCATGTGTGAAAGCGGCATAAGATTCACCTCAGCCCTCCTACTGGGGCGCGGGGGTGTTATGCCGTAGGTTAAGCAGACTTTATTTTCTCTGCTTTTCTGGGATGACTGCCTGAAACTTCTTCACCACGCTCCAGCATTTTTTTTTTTTTACAGAACGCACATGTGCGCAGCTTTTAGCGTAGTTTAGAGGGGCGAGTCGTATCCGCATATTTAGATGACAAATTGCGTACTTGCTATGCAAAATGCGTACAGGTTGGCAGGTCTGTTAACCTGCAATATGAAACATTTTATATCTAAAAAACATTAGGAAACACTGATTAACAGACCTTTCAACCTGTCTGCGTGAAGATTCGGCTGGCTTCGTCCGGCAACTCATTAATATTCGTTATGCAAATTTGCTAGACTAAGATTGGCTAACAAACTAGCCTGTGAGAGTAAGGCTTCCTGTTTCCTTCCAGCTGCGCATGGCAACAGCGCACAGAGTCTCTTCCGGTTTGATACGTCTTTATGCTAACAGCTTTTAGCCAGCAGCATGCTAGGTGTGGTTTCAACTGCAGGAGCTGATGAATACTAACGAACAAAGGAGTTGTGATGAAACAAATACAGGCTGTTCGAACTCAGGTATTATCGCTACCTGTGTAGTTTGAGAGACAAAAACTGAAAGAAAAGTTGTTGTGGTGTTTTCACAACCAATGACGGTAAGAACACCTGTGGAGCTAAAATATACAGAAAACAGAAACCTCAGAAAAAAACGTTTATGATGGAATGGCCCCTTTAAGTAATTTTTAAGCCTTTAGCCCTTCATAGATTTGTGACCAACTAGAACAAGTCTGAACTTTTCAGCAACAAGAACATTTGCTAGGTGTTTGCTCAGCAGACATTCCTGCCTTTCAGCAGTGTTTACCACAACTAATGCTGAGCCTGTGTTTATTCTTGTTTTTTCTTGAAGACCAGGTATAAACAATAAAAAATGATACAAACATAGTAATATCCCACTTTAATCATTCTACACAAGAGAACATTTTGCCTGTATCTGGGATCAATCGTCTTTTTGCTATCAGTTTTAAGTGTCAAGAAAAAGCCAGATAGCCTGTTTTTACTAAAAGACCCAAAGAGAATACACATTAAAGGAGCACAGTGCATGCAACATGAACAGATGGGAGGAGGCCAAAATGAGGTAAAGCAAATAATTAATGTGATAATGAAAACAATCTAATGTTTTCTTCAACGCAACTTCAGTTCTTAGAGGAATGTCACTGTGCCAGCTGACTTCAGTGGTCACTACTTTCAGGGCTTGTGTGACAACATTACACACCTCAACAGTAAATGTCTAAACAACCATTCCTATCAAGGATGAAAGATGAACAGCTGACCTTGTTATGTGTCAGGACTAAAGATCATGGCATAAGGTCAGTTTGTCAAAAGTGCAAAAAGCAAATACCTGTTCAGATCTCCCAACTGTCTGAAAAATGTTCAGTCTATTAATCCACAGCGATGCCATCATCCCGCTATTTTCCATTTATCACATACATACACAAAAAGAGCGCAAAGACATAGACACGACCTCCACTTGGGATATTTCCATGTAGAGAAAATGATGAGGAAGAACAAAACATGCTTAGGATTTTCCGCATCAAAGATAACATCAACTCCCTGTTTGGGCAGAGGTATTCAAGCACTTCATCCTCTTAACTCATTCAGTGCCATTGACGTCTATAGACATAAAACTGAATCTGAACGCTCAGCGCTATAGACGTCTTGAAATCTCTACAGCTTTTATTGGCTTAAATCCTGTCCTGGGGCAGCCGCTCGCTGAATATGAACTCATTATATGCTGTACTTAGTCCTATGATCCGGGGGAGGGGGCAGTGGAGCACTTCTCTGGGTGAGATCTTCCTTTCTTACCCAGTTATAAAGGCATGTGGCGCATGGGAGGAGCCAGACAGTCAGAATGAGACAGACTATCAAGGTGGAAGGCAGAATCAGAGTCTATGAAGTGGCTGTGAAGCAATCTATTTGTTCAGAAATATTCTAAAAAAGTATAGAATTGATGGAATTGATAAGGTGGTAGAGGAGATTACATGAATAAAATCCCCCTGCGCGAGAATCAGATCTACCGGGAACGAGTACTGTGCCGAACGTTGCGTGGTATCGCTCATTTCGGGCTCGGCACGTTTTCAGCCCGACGTGACTGTTCTTCTGGCGATTCAAGTGAACCTGGGGTAGGGGTGGGCGATATGACCTAAAATTAATATCACAGTATTTTTCATCTTTTGAACGGTGACGGTATAATATCATGGTATTACTTTATTTGGTACATTTTGGGAGGAGTAGCCTGTCCTGTCCCATTATTAAAAATAATATTTTTATAATAGACAGTGGACGACGATTATATGCACGACCTCGGTGCCCAGCAGTTTTGTGCATATAAGCGTTGTGTGCATTTATCCGTTGGTGGTCATTTGGACTGTAAACACGGGTAGCAGTGTTCAGTATAAATAACAGATAAACAGAAATTATGTAATAACGCAATTAAAATATATTAGGAGGATAAAACTCTAAAACAGACGGAGTTATATACTCAGAGAGGATCCACTATGACACTATAAGTAAACAGATGCGCCGTATATGGGCGCGCATGGACATGATGATGACGGCACAGATTAAGTTACAGTTAGTAACAGAACAGAACGGTTTGCTATATCGGATATTAAGAACTCATGATCGGACAATATAAACTAGAACAAATGTTACATGTGACACTATTTCACACTAAAGAAGTCTGTGATTATTTTTTGGCGACCCTCTGACAGCTTCAGCCAGATGCGCCAGACACGTGTGCGTAAATGCCAGAGCAGTCTAGTTCCACACACCTAACAGCGACGGTGTGTGTGAGAACACCAGCAGAGGTTTACAGTCATGTAACTAGATAGAAACAGTTAGATTTAGTGAGATGCATGTATGATACCTCCAAATGTTTGTGCATATAAGCATATGGATTCTCTATGACACAGAAATGTTCCCAGCAGTTTTATGCATATAAGCGTTGTGCATATAACCGCCGACCACTGTAATAAGAGTATTATGCATCTTTAATATATTTATAATATTTGTAATATCTTTCCATTTCTTATTACTCTTGTCGTAAGGTGTAGCAGCAGTAAACGATGCCTGCAGTGAAAGCTGTGTAGCTGGTCCCACTTGTGCTTGTTTTGCCCGGGGTTGCCTCTTCATGTTTACGGGCATGCGTGTTTCTTAAAGGATGAAACAGGTTGCTTGTGTTTCCACCTCTTGCTGTCACAACACGACAAACCTTGCATATTATTAAAGCTTGCTCTGTTTCGATGATTTAAAACTGAACCAGTTCCAAATAACGGAGGTGCTGCCTCTTTTTGGAATGATAGTTTCCTCTACAGCAGCCTCGATCTCTCCGTCTGGTTCTAACACTCCACTCATCTCTTTTCAGATAATATAGGCTACAGGCCCGACCTTTCTTCACGATGTTTCACCAGTTGTTTCTTTGTTGATTACTCGGTCAAGTGCTCATTACGCTAATTTAATGGCCACTCCCATTTTACCTACCACCTGCAAAGCTGATACGAATGTGTTTTACTTTTTTTTTTGCAACAAGATATATAGTATAAGGACAGGTATTCAGACCACAACTGAACCCTTGAAGAAAATTTAAAGCTCGTGTAAAGTAACAACAAATGTGTGTTCTGAGTTTGTCACTGCACAGGAATATTAGTTATTAGACATCCAGCCAAATTTAAATGATTAAAAACACTGCTAAGCATATGAAATTTGTTACAAAATAATGAAAAAAGGATCAGTTTTCTCTGCTCTGAGACGCTGGGGGCGTGTCCGCTGCAGGCGCTGAAACCTGTCTGTCTCATCCTCTAGCAGCACCTCCTTCTCTTCCCCACATCACTGCATTTCCTCCGTTTCTGAGTTCCGGCTGGTTTGTTAAGTTTGAGGTTCTACCCACATGTAAAACTGTGCATCGCTGCTTTTTGAGGAGTTGAAATATTTCCACACAACCGCAATGCTTCAGACTTGTTGATCAGTGAAGGAGCGGAATGTGCTGCTACGCCATTCTGAGCTTTGTTTAGCATATGAAGGCAGCAGGTGGCAGAAGTAGCTCCTACCTATCATGCTGGTTTAGTTACTGTCTACTGTGTGGCTCCTCTGCACAAAATCGACCCAAAGCTTTTTCAGACGGTCATCCCTCGGATGAAGGAGCGGGAAAACCACTGAAGCTACCGCACTGTACGGTTTTATATGACGAGGGCAGCAGGGGGCGGGGTTATCCTGAAGGGCAGACGCATGACGACACGTGGCTGCCCTTTTAGACCCGCCCATAAAATCCTGAAACAGAAAACTCTTGAAACGCAATTTGAAGGCTAGATCCACAATTCAGTTTTTAATTGTTGGGAGGTTTTTCACATGTTTAGAACAGTACATTTATTGTGTTTATAATGTGGTTAGAAGAAAATAGAAGAATTCCCTTTACACGGTCTTTAATGCCTTATTAATTAGAATTAGCTATTATTGATGTAAATGCAGCTATTCAAGGCACATAATTTATTTATTACGGTATTGATGGTATTACAAAATCCATGTCGTGGCGCAATGTCACACCGGTGATGACTATGACATCATTGTAACGCCCACCCCTAACCTGGGGCAGATTAATCCGACCAATATCTCCCGTTAGAATCTTCTGCAGGCAGCAGAGACCTAAATAAAAAATGATTCACTGCATAAAACACACAGAAAGTGTTGATAGACAAACCGATGCCCGGGGGGGCGGGCAGATAGACCAACTAGCTCACTCAGGCGTGCACATTTGCGCACACACACAAAGAGTATCTGAATCATAAATCTGTCCCTTTTTCTTACATTTTTTTCAAATGTTGAAATTGTCTATAAATGACTATTTTTATACATAAAATAAACTACCAAAAGTATTTTACTGTTGTTTTTTTACTTTCATAGAAGTAAAACATAGTTCAGCTGTTGCATGAATCATTGAAACATGAAATATTTACATCAAAGTCACTGATCTGCTTGAAAAACCTCTTTACACAAAAAGCTCTTTATCTCCACTGTTTGTCCTGAAACAGGTGAATTTTCACAAAAAGTTGCTCTTTTGTACTACAGCAGGGGTGTCCAACTCCAGGCCTCAAGGGCCAACATCCAGCATGTTTTAGATGTTCCTCTGCTTCAACACACCTGATGCAGATGAATGGGTCGTTAACAGGCTTCTGCTGGACTTGCTGAGATGTTGCAGATTGGAATCAGGTGTGTTGAAGCAGGAAAACATCTAAAACATGCAGGATAGTGGCCCTCGAGGCCTGACTTTGGGCACCCCTGTACTACAGATTACTAAAGAACAGAAAACGGTAGAAATATTTTTTTTGCTGCTGAAAGAAGATGTGATGGTGGTTTCAGAATTTACATATTCATACGACAAAAAATTCTGTGGGCCTTTAAAAATCTGTAAAAAGGCACAATATCTCTGCCACTGAGGGATAGAAATCTGAAAATGGCTGGCACTGAATGAGTTAATAAGTCTAAAACACCACAGCAGTAAACCAGTGCCTTGGGTCACCAACCACACTTAGCTACAAGTACTTTTTCGTACCATTAGTAGCCCAACAAAGTCTTTTTTATTTCAGAAAACTCAATACATGCCAGAAATCTGAGGCTTAATAATAAAAATAAATCCATGAAGTGATAACTCTCCATTACTTAAGACTTCAAAAACAATATTACGCAACGCATGCAATGGACGGAGAAAGAACAAACAGAAGGTATCACCTTCTGTGCTGTCAGACGCCGAAGTGCCAAGACCTGTGTCCCCGCTGTCCGCTGTTCCCGGCCGGCGGCCAAAACGACTTTGGTACTTCTCTGAAACAGCTGGCGTCTGCCACTCCATGTCAGCAAGCAGACCTAATGTATGTTTGTGAAAAGGCATGACAGCAATGTTCCATCAACACATGTGGAGCTGACACAACGTGTCACTGTTATCACAGCTGTGTGGCAACTCACCGGCTGGTTTGGATTCAAAATATTTCTGCGAGGTCGTAAAGATTTCCCTGGTGAAAATACAAACAAACAACAGCTTTAATGCATGTTCTGATACACAGAAAACATAAATTCCTGTTTTGCTTGTTTTCTTTGGTGCAACAAAGCTGACATAACCATCAAACCATGGCTTTATGTGTTTCAGTTCAGTTTACTGCGAAATTATTTCAGCAAATAACAAAAAAATTTAGTCTCTTTGAGCAACCATTTAAAAAGTTGATAAGATACACCAAAAAGTGACAAATAAAACTGTTTTCTGCTCACTGAAACAATGAACTAGTTTATATGTAACTGTTACTGATTGACCACCAGTCAGAAAAACCAGGCCTTTTACGAACCCATATAGTCGTCCGAGTAATGAACTAACAACGTGAATACGCGCCTTAATTTCTAGCGCATGCATCTTACAATTCTGGTAAGCAAATTTTAACAAAACTGCTTCAGCAAAACAGAACAGTGTATGTCTGAGTGTTAAAACCAGTCATCACGAAACGCAAATTCAAAACGGAAACAGTGCGTTACCCGGTAAAGAAGAGTTGGAAGCTAACAGCGAGGTTCCGTTGAAAAAAATGTGTCTAAATATACCTTTAACAAAAAAAAAACAAATTTTCTCAGGCCTTAGAATTAATATTATTTTTAATAATATTGCAGTGCGTCTGCAATGCGCAGCACCGTTACCCTTTACTAATCCACGACAAATCCGTTTCCGTCGAACAAGCAGCTAACAGCTAACTCGGGTTTACTTGGCGACTGAAGTTTAAGACAACCTCTACGATTGTCGTTTAGATTTGGTGCTTGAGTTTGCCAAAATAAATTGAATTTTGGTGCTGAGAAGGCGTATATATTACCGTATTATTCATATATATACCGATTACATCAGCAAATCTCGGTTTCAGGCTCGTTAATCGTAACTGATGCCGAATCTGTACCATCCACTGCTGCTACTGTTGTTCCGCTAGTCAACTGATTCCCCGCAGAACAGGCAAGACACGAGGGTGCTTGTTTAATATTTCAGCATCGCCCGTGTAACCCGTAGCGTTTGAGAGGATTTATTAAAATGTTATAGTGTTTGTCCATAAAAAAAAACTGTCCAAGAAAAAGAGCTCCCCAGCATAATGTTATTTGCAACGTACAGCTACAAAACCAGGATAACAGAGTTTTATACCTTTTCCTGTTATTCTTTTGTTAACGCTAAACGTGACAGGACGATATCTTGTCATGTGACCATAAATTTCTGCAGTAAGCCAAAACTAACCAACCTAACAGAGTCAAACTGGGAAGGCCATACAACCCATAGACATGTCTATGATACAACCGGCTACAACTATATGAATAAATGTGCTTTAACACCTGTCATTTAAGAATGTTTTTCAACCGAACAGCAAAAAATAGAAGCCAAGATTAACCATATTTACAAGTTTTAGTACTAATTATTACAGTGGCAAACACTGCACAATCAACTAAAACAAATAACTACAAATACTGTTTATACAAAGTGCTGTTGCACTTTGTATAAACAGTATTTGTAATACTGTAGACATATTGTAATACTGTAGACATATTGTGAAAATAATTTCCTATAAATGTTCATTCTTGTTTATTGGGGGAAGCTGGGACATTTGATTTGTAATGCTCCATCCGATCCAGCAATAAATCGGGATTTATTTGGGAATCGTTACCAATTTAATTTACAAAACTATGTATTAGTTGCTATAATCGATGAGGAGTAAATAAAAATCAAACTCACAACGGAAACTCACAACACGTATATAAACACAACAATAATTTGTCATTCATATAAGTAGGTTCTTTTGGAGATTTATTTCCTGTTTATCATGTACATTTGTGATCTTAGGTGGTTGCAGTTTGTTATAAGATGTAAAAGTGAACAATTTACATTACAGGTTATCTGACACATGAACTTTTTATATAATTTTACACAGTTAATTTACGTCCTGGAAAGTAAAACTATGTTTTTGCATTGCATATGATTGTCTAAAATTATCTTCAGTAACTGCCGTATTGTGACAATAACGTTTCAGAATCTGGCAAAAACATTTACAATAATGCATCAATAAAGATAATGCTTTGAGTTATATATTGTCTGCTTATTTTATTTTATTTTATTTTATTTTATTTTATTTTATTTTATTTTATTTTATTTTATTTTATTTTATTTTATTTTATTTTATTTTATTTTATTTTATTTTATTTTTTTTATTAACTTTTATTTTGAAACACCGTCGACCCGGATATGTTTGTTCTGTTTTCTCAGGCATCTGTCTAATTCCAGTGAGGAGGTTTGTCTTCAAGTTGTGGTAGTAACGTGAACGTTGTTAACAAACTCGTGGAGTTGTATTTGTGACTGTGATCAGATGGACATTTCTTGACAGAAAGTTTTTTTATTTCGTGGAAAACGGTGAGATAATTTTGGCTCTCATAGTTAAAGCGTTGTAGACGTTTACGTTACTCGCAGTGGACGTTTTGTTTAGCTAGCAGGGTACTGCTAGTAGGGCTAAAAAAGGCCAGCTGCTTGGTGGACAACAGGTCTTTTAGGGGCCGGTTTGTGGGTAGCTGAGGCTAATGGTGCTTTCATGTCGTGGAAGCAGACATAGTTCGTTCTGACAGTAACTAGTTACTTTGGTGTTTTTTTAACAAATGCTGCCTTTGGCACTCAAGCTAACGTTATCTGATGTGTTTATTTTTCTACTGAGGAACACAATTCAAGTGACTACATGATTTATTCTGCTTTAATGGTTTAAATATCTTTACAGCTGAGTCTCACTAAGAGGAGTAAATGCCATCTGAACTGTCGTTACACCTGGATTTCTCCAGAACCGTTGTTTTGAAGTGAGGCCATGAGTGCTGTCAATATCACCAGAGAAATCCTACACAGGCAGATCCGGGTAAGGAAACAAAAAGTACAACATTTCAGTGAGAATATGTTTTACTAATTTCTAAAACTAATTTTAAACAAAGTTTCACAATTGTTTCTTGCGTGCTGATATTGATTTTTGTCCTCAGGACAAGAGAGTGTCTGGCTTTCAGAGGTTCTACCATGTGACTGAGCCTTTCATTAAGAGACTTGGGCTGGAGGCTGAGCTTCAGGTCACTGACAACAGACCTTTTTCTTTTTACAAATCTGTGCTATGTAAAGCCACTCAACTGTGAAGAATAACAAATACACAGTCGCATAATTGTTTATGTTAGTAAATTCTCATCTGACATTCAGTTTGGCGTGTTTCCACAGGGTCATACTGGCTGTGTGAACTGTTTGGAATGGAACGAACAAGGAGAGTGAGTCTTCAGAGCTTAAAATTTTACCTTGTTCTCATTTTAGCATTTCTGTCTTTCTTGGCTTTGGTTGTATGCTGGAGAAATCTGGTTATTTCTAGAACAGGATAGTTGATAAGTCAGTTATACATTAACAATTCTGCTTACTTTTACTGTATAGTAAATTAAAAAATATGTTCACAAATCTGAATGAGGTGCTAAGACGATGGTGCTTAGTGTCTTGCGTCAGACTCTCGCAGCTCGGGGCATGTGTGTTTAATCTTCAGGGGCAGTACGTACACACTGGACAGGTCCTGGTGTAACATTGTTATGTCACTAGGTTACAGTCAGTGGAGCAGCTGCTCAGAGAGCAGGATTCAGGAGGAATACTGAGAAATGCATGTATTAAACCAAGAACCACTCTGGAAGTTTTTTAATAAGGAAATAGCATCACAACATGGTTAAAAGCTCCAAAAAGTTGATTTTGCATGATATAGGATCTTTAATAATGTCTCTTTGTGTTGATATTTTACATCATTCTGAAGTATTTAGTAAGTCACTACTTAAGCTGTGAATAATTGATAAATAATCTTTAGAAAGGAAAAATAGAATGCAGCTTGTCCCGTGTTTGTAATTTTTTCTGTACTCAGTTTACTGGCCTCAGGCTCAGACGATCAACACGCCATCATTTGGGATCCATTTAGACACAAGAAGCTTACAACTATGCACACAGGTCATGCAGCAAATATCTTCTCTGTAAAGGTAAGGAGAACTGTTCCATTTCAGCATTGTTACAAAACAAACTTTGCATAGTTTTAATGAATAAGACCATTTAAATTTAATCTGTGATACTATGGTTGAGACTGTCAGTTGTTATCAAAAGCAACTTGATATAATCTGTTTGTTTACAATTGTATTGTGGTATTCTGTTTGCCCATACAGTTCCTCCCACATTCTGGGGACAGAATCTTGGTAACAGGTGCAGCTGACACGAAGGTCCATGTTCATGACCTGACAGTGAAAGAAACCATCCATATGTTTTCCGATCACACCAACAGAGTGAAACGCATTGCTACAGCACCCATGTGGCCCAACACCTTCTGGAGTGCTGCGGAAGATGGCATCATTCGGTAAGATCCCAGTGACCAGAAATGAACTCAAGTAGACTCTGCAACCCTGAGGTCACCTGATTTAGAAATATCCACGTTTCATCACTGCTTTTTGTGGATGATGTCGTTCTTTTGACCTCTTTAAACCACGACCTTAAGGATGCATTGGTGCGGTTCACAAAGGCTTGTGAAGGAGCTGTGATAAAAATAAGCTCCTCCAGATCTGAGGCTGTGGTTCTCAACCTAACCTTGTGCTGCAAGATGGATGCTCGCGAGATTTGGAGATTTTCCAAACCCACGAAAATCCATCTTGTACCGCTCCAGCAAAACCGTCTATTTCGGTCCAAACATTATCGGACCAATCATTGTGCTTTGGGGTGGGTGTTCAGGTATGATTAGCAGCAAGTGCCCAGGCAGGCAAAGCAAAACAAACATGGCTGTGCCGGTGGATGTACGAATAAAAGCGGCTATTGAATCTGTAGTAGGAGAACTAGAGATGATTTCTTCATTGAAAAATGAGGTAAGAACTTTGTGCATTTCTTGATGGTAAAGATGTGTTTTGCTTTTCTTAGTGGTAATGATGTGTGTGCTCTGTGCTCAACTTTAAACAAACACTCTCAGTAAATTCTAAGTTCACAGAAAGTGTCCTCTGTTGGTTAAATCACAACAGGCGTAATGCAGCATCCTTTTTACCATACAGATAAGTCAGGGTTAGCTTGAGTTCTCCTGAGCTTTTCCTTTAGTTATGCTGCTATAGGTTTAGACTGCCGAAGGATACATACTGACCACATTTCTTTACTCTGCTGTCTTTCTTTACTCTGGCTGCCTCTGAGGAGGATGTATCTCACATAAACAAGGGATGAAATATTCCCACTTGCATTCACGTAAATACAATCTCACATAAACAAGGGATGAAATATTCCCACTTGCATTCACGTATATACTCTCACATAAACAAGGGATGAAATATTCATACTAGAGCCATCAAATTGTTATTGCTTTTGATTGTTACTGATGCCATTAACTGTTTCTCTGTTTATCTTTCTATAGCCATAACGACTGGCCCAAATCTATTTGTGTTTGTCTGTGTCTCTTTCCTGTCAGCTCAGACCGCAGTCGGCTAAGGCAGAAGGCCGCCCATCCTGAGCCGGGTTCTGCTAGAGGTTTCTTCCTGTTAAAAGGGAGTCGTTCCTTTTCACTGTCGCCAATCGTGCTTGCTCAGGATGGAGGATTGTGCTGAACTAACAATTCAGCCCAATCGGCTGGTTCCTTAGATAGAAAATGTTTTATTATTAATTGGTTGATTTTTCTGTGAAGTGCCTTGAAATGACTTTGTCGTGAACTGGCGCTTTATAAATAGATAAACTTGAAACTTGAATTAGATAAGCCTGTTTAATGTTGGTCTTTTTTATTTATTTAGGCTGCATTTCAATGAATTTGAGTACCAACAGTGACATCTAGTGGCACATTGTCTTAAAAGTGATTTTAAAGGAGTCATAAACTGTTAGTACCATGAATATGCACAGTCTATAATAGTTGGCCAGACCATAAAAAAATAATAGAGTGAACAAAAAATAGAATAAGCCCCTTTTCTGACCCTATTTTCTAAACACTATATTGTCTCGTGAGAATACTTGTGATATTTTGGCTGTAGTGGATTGTCATTATAATACTGCAAGTCTGGGGCGCGTAGGTTGGTGGCAGAAAGGAGTGGGGTTAACACTGTAGGCTTGGAGTATTTCCAAAATGGCGCCCACCGTCCCACTATGCTAATGACGATGTTCATGTGAAAGTGGGGCTGGTCCATCTATTTTGCAACCATAATCTATGGTCCTTCAACCATTATCTTGGATCATGATTGAACAAAAAGATCCCAGACTCAAGTGGGTGAAATGAGCTTCTTGTGTAGGCAGCTCAGGCTCAACCTTGAAAATAACTTGAGGAGCTCCATCTGTGGGGAGCACTGAGAAGAGCCATTGGTCCTCCATATCTAAAGGAGGGTGTTTGGGCATCAGATTAAGTTGCCTCCTTATTGCTTCCCCCAGGAAGTTTTTGGGACACATTTCACTGGGAGGAACCCCCACGCAGATTCAGAACTCAAAGGAGGGATGATATATCATCACTAGGCTGGGAACACCTTGGGATCTTCCAGAAGGAGCTGGAGAGTATTGCCAGGGAGATGAACATCTGGGTGTCTGTTACCTCTATGACTCAGTCTTGGATAGGCATCATAAATGGATGGACACATGTTTCCAGATCTGTGATGAATCAGCATTCTGTTTATTTTCTCCTCTCACACTACAGTCAGTACGACCTGCGGGAGAACAGTAAACACTCTGAGGTACTGATTGACCTGACGGAGTTCTGTGGTCAGCTGGCTGAGGCCAAGTGTTTGGCAGTCAACCCCCGGGATAACAACTACCTGGCTGTGGGAGCTAATGGCCCTTTTGTTCGCCTTTATGACATCAGGATGATTCACAACTACAGGTTATTTGTTTGTGATCTTATCTTAGTTTTCAGGTAAATTAACACAAATGCACTGAAATTATTTTTCTTATTAGTATTTTTGCTCCTTACATAGAAAATCTTTGAGTCAGAGCACATCAGCAGCTGTGCACACATTCTGTGAAAAGCAGAAGCCCATTCCAGATGGTGCTGGACAGTATTATGTAGCAGGTCAGTTCATGGTTAAACTGACTGATCATTTCATTGCATGATCAATGGTGTCTATATCTATATGGTGTTTCAATGGTAATCGTGACTGTGAATTTTTTAGGGCATTTGCCAGTCAAACTCAGAGACTACAACAACCGCCTGAGGGTCCTGGTGGCTACTTATGTTACTTTCAGTCCAGATGGCACAGAGCTTCTCGTTAATATGGGTGGGGAACAGGTGATGTCTCTTAAAATTAATAATTAATAAGTTCCATCCTTTACTCACAGGTGCAGTGTTGTAATATTTATTTTATTTTTATATCTACAGGTGTATTTGTTTGATTTAACATTTAAACAAAGGCCATATACCTTTCTGCTTCCAAAAAAATGCCAGTCATCAACAGGTAGAGCTATCCTGAGTTGTGCTGTTATTTGCAGTATATAAAGGATGTTGCTAACATACAGCTGGTTTTGGTTAATCTCGCAACTGCTGTTTTTCAGGAGATTTGCAGAATGGGAAGACAACAAACGGTGTCACCAATGGGATTCACCTGCCGGCTAGCCACATTTGCTTTTCTGGAAGCACAGTGCACTCTGGGTAGCATTCATCTGTCATTATTAATAGGGATGTCATGAAAAAGTTATTTTGTTCTCAGATTTTTACAGCAGCCTTTCAGATTATGTGCCTTAACATAAGTGCATCCAAATTATTAAAGTCAATACATGAAAATTTCAGTAGAGGATCACAGTGCAGAAAGACAGTTTATTTACATGAATCACAGTGTTCGTGTCATTATCCCTGCATCATTATCATTATCCCTGATGCTTCCATATTTGTTTTAGAACTCTGTTTTAAACAACATTCAGTGTTTGTCGAACACTCTTTATTGACCTGTCATCTGTATTTGATAAACACTGCTGTCAATGGGAGTTACACTTAACGTTTTAGCCAGGATCCATAAACACCAGCTAGTAATATTAAAAGAGAAAACAATTAATATTGTTTCAAACGGTGTTTATGAATTCAATTCAAAGCAGTGACCATGAAGGCAGCTGTATGTGGCCCTCTGACCCACTTTAATCATGTGACTGGGGATTAAATAAACACTTCAGGAAGATAAGCTCATGTTATTGTGCCAATAATCGATTTCTTATTTAAAATGAATTTGAGTAGCCTATTTTTATTAAATTGAGTAAAAGTGTAACTCGGCTGCTCTGGTGTTTACGCATGCGTGTCTGGCCCGTCTGCCTGAAGCTGTTGGATGGTTGCAAGAAATTAATCACCAACTTCATCAGTGTAAAAAAAGTGTCAAAACATTTGTTCTACGAGTTTTTAGTGCCCGATCCTAAGTTTTTAATATCCAATGTGGAAAAACGTTCTGTTCTGTTACTAACTGTAACTTAATCTGTGCTGTTACCGTGGCATCCAAACACGCGTATCTGGCGCATCTGTTACTAAGTGCTATAGTGGATCTGCTCTACAGGTAAAACTTGGTCTGTTTGAGAGGTATATTCTTCTAATATTTTGTAATTGCGTTTTTCCATCATTTCCAATTATGTGTTATCAATACTGAAAACCGCAACCTGTGTTTACAGTCCAAATGACCACAGACGGATAAATGCACACAATGCTTATAAGCACAAAACTGTTGGGCACCAAGGTCGTGCACATAACAGTCATCCAGTGTATTATTATTATTGTTAGTAGTAGTATTTATTGATAATATCATCAACTTAATTGAAAGTGTTAAATCCTTAATTCTTCCTTATTGTTTTAGTTCTACTGAGCTTCCCCCTCACTTGGAGAAAGTAAAGCAACAAGCTAATGATGCATTTGCGCGGCAGCAATGGACCCAGGCCATCCAGCTTTATAGTTTAGGCATCCATCAGGCCAGCGGTAATGAAATGCTTTATGGGAATCGTGCTGCAGCATATATGAAGCGCAAATGGTAAGTGTTAAAATATTTTTAGACAGTTTGCTTTGGGATCAGTTATCTATACTTTTTGTTTATGCATCTCAGGGATGGAGACCATTATGATGCCCTGAGGGATTGCGTGAAGGCACTCACACTGAACCCGGGATACCTGAAAGCACATTTTAGGCTGGCACGGTGTTTGTTTGAGCTCAAGTATTTGGCTGAGGCTCTCGAGTGTCTGGATGATTTCAAAGGGAAGTTTCCAGAGCAAGCTCACAGTAGTGCCTGTGACGCCTTAGACAATGACATCAAAGCGGCTCTTTTCTCCAAGTCAGAATCAGGTGAGAGACATTGAAAAAGTATTTAGCTGACAGTCTTTATATATTGTAATTTTTTTTCTTTCTGTATGCTGTGAAAATGACTACTAATCAAGAAGAGTGCAGGGAACTTCCTGCAACATTTTTTACAAAATCCACTTAAAATACAAATAAATGAAAGAAGCATGAAGAAAGCAGCTCTCCAAAATAAATTGCACTGTTTTGAAAAAGTTACTAATTCCTATAAATGGTCATTCCACCCTTAACGGCAACATCTCCAATCAGGCTTATGCGATAACTGGCAATGGGCCCCCTACTGAATTGCCAACTAAACGATGGTGGAGGGGTTTGAGTACCCCCATGATCATGGGAGCTATATTGTCTAGAGGTGCACTGATCAGGATTTTGGGGGCCGATCACCAAAAGCAGTATCTGCTGATACCAATATTACAGATACCTATCACAGTGTAAAATCCATAAATTCTTCAATATTGTTGTCTCATGTATAAATATTGACATTGTATTATTAGTATATAAAGTAGGAAATGAGAAATATGTTTAATTGCAGACTGAGGCAATGTGCAATATTTCACACTCTAGAAACTCTCCTAGAGACAATTTGGACTCAGACAGGGACGGACTGGGACAATAATTCAGTCTGGGAATTTTTATATCGTACCAGGCCACCACAACCCAATTATTGCAAATGCCAAGAGTGTGTTCACCTAAACCTGAGACTAATGCTGCAATGCAGTTATTACATGATGAAAAAGACCCTCAAAATAATTTTAAGCCTTTTTTATCAAAATATGAGCTCTAGTAAGATCAGAGAAAGATGGTTATGTACGCTGTTTCTTGTGTGGCACTATAACATAGTTTTGACCCATTTAAATAATAAAACATAATTGGATTGAAAATAGCCCTTAATCCAAAATAATTTATGTAGCTGATAGAGCAAACTAATTTTCATAATTGCTATTTTTAAAACCATACACCTTAAGAAATGATCGTATTAAAGATTAAAGAAGTTATTTAAGGCTTTTCAAAAAATAAAAACATCTATTTCTAAGCCAAGAAATCTAGTATGAAAAACGTTAACAATTTTATTGACACTACACCTGTCCTAGATGAAGCGATTTAATACTTCTGTCACTTTTTGACATTTTGGCATATGTTGCAATTTGTAGACGGTCACCATGCCTTGGCGCACCATCAAGTTGTGCATAGAGGCTGATGAAAGTTTCCCATCGCGGAAGATGGCTCGTTTGGAAGAAAATACAATTATATCTCGCAGTCTACCTCGCTGTGATCGCACTGAGATGTTGGTTTTTGTAAAAGCAATGCTCTGATGATATGTTATTGATCCAGACAAGTCAAATCTGTGAATATTTGATCCTCTCCTTCTCTGTTCTGCTTCTTCTTCCCCTGGTGACACCGCTTCATTTTAGAATGAAAGGTGTGGAAAGATGGGAGGGGGGTGATTGTGCTCGCTCTACTTGCTGCATGAGTAAGCGTCACCGGGGTTGATGGTCTAATTAGCTGCACAACGGATTATTTATTTAAAGGGACATAAGGCAAGATTTGTGAAAAACTACACATGCATTTCCAGTTTATTCAATGCTAATGGGTCATGAAGCATTAAAAACCCAAAATAACGAGGCCATCCGCATATATGTCTGTTGCCTTGGAAACGCTGTGTGCTACATAATGCGCTGCAGTTCGACGTCCGAATTTCCCGCGCAGTTGTAGGGATGTGACGTAAATTGACGCTGCATGCGCGTTGTCGACAGCTCTTGAACAGGAAGTACATGGCCGCCGTGGACTTGGATTCAAACACTGAAGGTATACTTATGGATGTTACTGCAGCCAGCAAACGACCTGCATCCACTCTCACCCCCCAAAAAAGTGGCACCACGAAGAAAAAAAAGACTTTATCAGCAACATCTCGTGAGTCAAAAAAAAATATGACCGAAGCCGGGCAGGCACCTGCATAAATATTGGATATGCGTTCGGTTCATGGAGGGAACTTCAGCTGCATTTGGGAGTGAAAACGGATGCTGACATGGCTCATTTCCTTGTGACCAGGTGAGAAAACATTATAGGTCGTGTTTAGAGCCTGATACAGTATGAAAATGATGAGAAATAACAGAGTGGAGAGACCTGACGTGAAGTATGTTAGCCTCCCCGGTGCAGTGCTGTGAAGGCGAACAGTCTGTAAAGTGTCTGTGCGCGCTCCCGTGCCGGCTTGGCTGGTGGCTGCAGTTAGCCACAGCGCCTGTTGCGGCAGCACTGAGTCAGATTTTGTAAAGCTGCCTTAAGTTCCTTTAAGAATCAAGCTCCGTCAGCCCGTCGCGAGTTTGCAGTTCTCAGCTAGGCCACCAGGAAAACTCCAGGTGCTGCTTTTGACGACCTTTACGCGGCTAGACTCATCTTACAGAAAGTAGTAAATGTCATCTGATTGGCCCACTGTGATCTATTTTGAGAAATCAGATCAAAACCGATTTGGCTCTTATCAGCCGATTGCGATCGGTACATCTTTAATACTAAAGGTGATATATGGAACTTGGAACAGAATAACACAGCATATAGCCTTCAGACATCTGGGTGCCAGGCTCGTTAACACCCGCCCGGCGCGCGCTCCGATGCTGAGGTCGACCAATATTCCTCACCAAACCCACTTTGGTTCCCCGGTCCAAGCTGGACAAAAAAATATCTTGAGTTCAGCTCATTAATCATGCTCTCCAACCCCGCTGATTACACACTGATTCTGATAAAAGCAGCTTCTACCTGTTTGAAGCTCAATCCTTGATTCAGTACATGGCAAAGAGCTCATAGTTGTCCCACGGCTCCAAAACTTCCTGCAGTCCCTCTTAAGATCCTCTGTCCTCCTCACACACCATCCTGCACACCCCACTTATCCAATAAAGTAAAAAAAGCAATAAAATCCTCCGTGGTGTGTCTTCCAGTCAAAAAAGTGGCCTGCAGACTCCACAGTAACAGCCTCACTGTGCTGGATTATTTCCGGAATTAGGTAACCCAAAATGGTGCCCGCTGCTCTGCCAGCTATTGGGTGGTAGATGTAAACAAAATGCCAATGTCATGCCCGTCAAAATTAATATTTTATAATATTTTACTTCAAATATAATTTTTAAAGGAAGTGCTGTATTTTCATTCTACAACCCTATAAATACCCCGTGGAGGCATTATTGTTAAAAAATATTGCTTTTTATAAAAATATTATATATACCTCCTTTAACTGGGGTGCAAGCCCCTGGTAGGGTCTCTCATTTCAAATTGGCCTCAGGTGAGGGGTCAGAGTAAGAGCAGTTCAAATACTTTGATGAGACTCAGAAACAAAAGGAAGATAAGCTTGCTTGGAATTGGGAGTCCGAGGCACCCACCTGGAGCCAGGCCTAAGGGGGATCTCGCAGGCACTTAGTGGTCGAGTCTTGGCTCTTGGCGCTCAGCCAAAAAGGCTACAGGTAGCCACCTCCTCATAAGCCCACCACTTGCGTGGAGGAAAACAAGTCTCCAGGTGAGTTACTCAGTGTTGGGCTTCTCCCCAGTGAAAGAGAGGGTTGCCTCTCTGCAGCTTCGAGTTGCAGAAGGGAAAGCTCTGACTGTTGTCTGTGCATATGCACCAAACAGCAGTTCAGAAATCACAGCCTTTTTGGAGTCGTGGGATGGTGTGCTGGAGAGGGTGCCATCGGGGAACAGTGGTGTGTCCAGAAAATCTTTGTTGGGGCAGGCAGATAGGTACACAGATTTTGAAAAGAGTGGCACATAAATGGTATTTACCATTAAAAATGTTTAGTTTTTACAGAATTTTAAACTGTTTATCATAAACCAAAATGAAACCAAAATCTGTCAAAGCACAATGCCAGTAGTAGTTTCATCAATCATTATCTATGATTAATGAAAAAGTATTGAGGATTCAGCTGAATGCAAAACCAGACCCAAAACTGATCCTGATGGGTTAAAACAGGACTGAACCAAGACTGAACCAGAATCAAAACTAGATTATAGGAGCACTGAAAATCATCATATACCTGCACTACACTGACAACACCTTTATTGTGGCAACATGAGACTGTATTTTCAAGGCTTGAGCTTTATGAACATTAAAGCCTAAAAATATTATTGAATCCTGCCAAATAACTAACTGTATATATAACTATTTTAGCCTAGCTGTGCAAAAAAGAATGTATGACTTAATAAATATAGAATTAGAGAAATTACAAATCCATAAGATACAGTAGTGAACATGTTCTAATGAGTTTTGGCAAACTGTCTTTGACTAATGTGTCTTTCACACCTGAATCTTGTTCCTTCTCTGTTCTGTCCTCATTCTCCATCTCTCACACTCCATTCTAACATCAAACAAAACATCAAATATATAGTTGAAATCAGATATTTATATATACTCCTGATAAAAACACAAAAAACACTATCAAACATCAAATCAGACCACATGTTTATTTTTTTTAGATTAATATAAAAAATTGTATTTGTTCTATTTTAAAAATAAAGATTATCTTATTGTATTTTAATTGCAAATTGCACCCAAATTGTATTTAAAATTGAGCCACACTTGTGGACATCTACAATTATTCTCCTGATGTTTTGGTTCATTTCTGGAATGGAGGTGCGCCAATATGCATGTGGCTCAGTGGATAGAGCGGTCGTCTTTCAATCGGAAGGTTGGTGGATCGATCCCGGCTTCCACCACCACATGTCGAAGCATCCTTGGGCAAGACCGATTTGCACGTTGGGTTGTGTGAGTGTTAGCCCCTACCCTCTCCCCCGTTTTACATATTGGGTTGTGTGAATGGGTGAATGTAAAACTTGTAGTGTGAAAGCGCTTTGAGTAGTCTGAATGACTAAAAGCGCTATACAAATACAGGACATTCACCATCCACAGGCGTGTCACCAGAAATCAGAAATTTCTTAAATTAAGAGTGGAAAAAAATGTGACATCTCTCTCTTTATTCTGACATTTAAATAATTCAAAAGATCTGTCAATATTTATTAATCTAGAACAAAAAGTTTCCTCTAAAATTAAAAAATGTTTTTTTTTCCTGAAGTGAATGTAAATATGGTTAGAACTGTGAATATACTGCTGTATTGAAATTTCTCTTGTTCTGTCTGCACTTCAAACAGCAGTGTGATGTGTCTCTTTGTGTTGTGCTTCGAATATTGTGTGTAGTTTTTGTTTTATAAAGTCATCAGTCATGCATCTAATTATGAAAAATATGACACTCTAAAAAACCTGGGGCTTTTGAAAAAATAACCCGGGCTTAAGCCCAATAGGCTTATTGCCCTGCTCTGCTGATACTTGGGGGCCCCCTAGGTAGGTGGGGCCCCACACAGGCTTACAAACCTTACCTTACAAATGGACAGCGGCGGCGCTGCTACTTCCTGCTACTTCTCAGACTGATTTCTTGAACATGGCAATGAGTTCTCTGTACCCAGTCACCAGATCTCAATCCAATAGAGCAACTTTAGAATGTGGTAGAACAGGAAATTTGCATCATACATGTGCAGCCGACAAATCTGCAGCAACTTTACAATGCTATCATGTCAATATGGATCAATATCTCTGAGGAATGTTTCCAGTACCTTGTTGAATGTATGCCACGGAGGATTAAGGCAGTTCTGATAGCAAAAGGGGGTCCAACCCAGTACTAACAAGGTGTACCTAAAAAAGTGACCAGTGAGTGTTATGTATAAATGCAATAAAAAAGCAAAAACAAATCTTTAAGGGGCAATAACTTTTTCATAGTGCCGTATAACGTTTTGTGAGAGATCCTTTACTCTGATGTGAAACCAAATCCAAGCAACAGAGGAAAAGTTTCAAAACGTTGACCTCATCTACCTGAAATAAGTAGAAAATGAAAAAATTGCTGTATTGCAACTAGTGTGATAAGAAATTGTATATTTGAAATAATTTGTTAAAGGCTGATATAAATTCTTTAACAAGCTGTCTTTGTCTTCACCAGCAGAGGACAAGAAGGGCAACAGCTCCATTCGATTCCACTCATTCAGTCGGAAGGAGTCTATCCCTGAAGATGAGCTAGTGTTGAGGGAGCGCAGTTTTGATTATAAGCACAGATACTGCGGCCACTGCAACACCACTACTGACATCAAAGAGGCCAACTTCTTTGGAAGGTCAGTTCACGTCACTGACAGCAGGGGGCAGTCTTCAGCTGTTTGGAAAAATGTGATTTGATCCCTGTCATAGTGTAAATGATAATGCCAAGGGCTTCAGCAAATAACAAGCAATCAGAATCTATTTTACCTCTACTGAGTACACCCATTAAGCATTCACAGTGCAGCTGGGAAAATAAAACAAACCCACTGGAGTTAGTAACTGATCTCCTTTATGGGATCTTTACAACCTGTGAAACAGCCTTATCATGCCTTTGAGCTTCCAGGCTTGGTGCATTTTATAGAATTTAGTTTCAGTATTTTTACATGTGATTTTAATGTATATTATTAATCCTGTTTGTTAATCATGAATCCTGTTCACTGCGGGAGACAGATTTTACATGTGTTCCTTTAAATTACAAAAGATCTCTTAAAGGGGGTTATTTCTGAAAATATTATAGAACTTTTCCTCATCTGTCAAAAGGTTTTTTTTAGTTAACATGTTTTTTTTCCTGTTTCCTGTAATGTTACATACAGTCAGGTCCATAAATATTGGGAAATCAACATGTGAAAGAATGCTGATCTTTGTGAAGCTGCTGCTGCTGGGATTATGAGTGGATGGCGTTTTGTTGAAAAGCGAGCTGCGTATGCATACGCTCAAAATGAGTCAAGTTGATGTTGTTGTGTGTACGGAAGCTGAACATGGCAAAAGAGAAATGAAGTTTACTGCAAAGGCTTTGGAATATAAAATTGAGAAATTACAGTACAGCAAGATCGAAAAAGAACTGAATAAAATTAGAAGCCTTATTCCAGAGATAAAAACATGGATAAAAATGAATAATGTCTCACAAGTTCAACTTCGAATGGACAATTTAATACAACTGTAAAATGCAACAATTTCACATGATTAATTCCTTTGCTTCCAGATGGTGTTCAAAATCAACAAAATATGTGGTTTACCATTATAATGGATTACACAAATACATTTAAAAATATTGTAAAGGAATGTGTTTTGATTCAAAGAAGCAGATTCAAGCTGGAGACACAAGTTATCTAAAGGACTTTAACAATAGACATGATGAAATGGCAGATGAACCTAAAGTATCAAGGGTGTCTGTTCATATATGGGTGATGGTAAATGGTAAATGTCCTGTATTTGTATAGTGCTTTTCTAGTCATTCAGACCACTCAAAGTGCTTTCACACTACAAGGTTTTACATTTACCCATTCACACAATCTGATATGTAAACCAGGGGGAGAGGGTATCCAACCATATTACATACTTTTTCTAAGGAAAATGCTAGTGACCATCACCTGGCAGAGAGTGAAACTAAAGGTTATAGTCAACAGCACATTGGTGTCAAGTGGTCTCGCTGGTGCTGGCAATTAAGACTGTAACCTCCTATTGTTGTATTCCTGTTCAAGTTAAAGTGGATAAAGGCAGCAAAATTGTTTGTACTTATGAATTTTTAGATCAAGGTAGTACAGCTGTATTCTGTACAGAAAAATTAATGCATAAGCTTGGATTTACTGGAAGGAAAGTCTGTATACTCCTACGAACCATGGGTCAGGAAAAGGTTGTGAGCAACTATGTGGTAACAGGTTTCAAAGTGGCTGGCCTTTGAGATGATAATTTTTGTCAATTACCTAAGACTTACACACAAGAGCACGTGTTCACAGAGGAAATATTCCTAAAAAAACGATCTGGTGAGATGGCCTAATCGGAAACAAGTTGCACTCCCAGAGTTAGATGCTGATATTAAGTTGCTGATTGGAAGCTAGAGCTTTGGAACCATAGTGAAAACAAGGAAGACTGTCAGCAGCCTAAGTTAATGGTGAATAGAGTTTCTGTGGTGAATTTTGATGAACTCTGGGAGAAGCAATTCAAGATAGACTTTCCAGATTGCAGCACAGATGAACAGCCTGGAATGTCCATAGAAGATCAAAGGTTCATGGAATTGGTCACGAGTTCAACAAATCTAGTTGATGGAGAGTGTCAGATTGGTTTACCTTTAAGAACAAAAAAAAAGCAGCATGCCAGATAACAGGACATTGGTGGAGTATTGTGCTATTCAACTGAAGAAAAGGTTTCAAAAGAATCAGCATTTTTATACTGACTATGTTGCATTTGTGAACGATCTTAGCATATGAAAGGCTTTGCTGAGAACGTACCTGAAAATGAGCAACAGAGTTTGGTCTGTGTTTTGGACTGACAGTGCTTCAGTACAGAAGTACATAAAAATTAGACTTCAAGATTCAAAGTCTTTGTGGCAAACAACGTTTCTGAAATCCGGAAAGCTGTGAGTGTTGTGTTGTGTTTTTTCAAAAAAGTGATGAGGGCGGTTCTTTCCTGAAATTCAGAAAAATTCTCCGCTATACCTTAAAGATTGACTCACTAAACTCTAAATTATCTTCCCGGATACAGTCTCTTTTTTTGAAAGATGCATGGAAAAAGAGACGTGGCCTGGAGGACCAGTGGGGGCTGTGATTGACATGTCGCACTGACACACATGCGGCCAGCTGCCAGAGAGGGACAGATGGAAATGGAGGAAGCTGTAGACAAGAAGAGCAGCTCTGATCTGTATTGTTTTGAGCTGATAGCTTGCCCTGGGGCAGCTTAGCGGGATAGAATAGTGTTCTTCTCTTAGTGGGACATTGTTGTTAGCCACAGCTAAAGCGACATTTAGATTAGCTCGAGTAATATCGTGTGACTCTGCCAACAGGTGCAGGACTATTAGACACTCAGAGAGTTTATCAGCAAAAAAAGGTTGATTTGGGGATGAGTTGCACTTTAATGACATTAATTACTAAAAGCAAAAATAACTCTTAATATAAAGAGGCCATTTCACACAAATTTCATTACTTTGTGGTTATTTCTGAAGTTTTAACCTGTGATATGCGTAACAGTCTACCAAGTATTTTCCTGTTTGATACATGTTTATGCTAACAGCTTTTAGCTAGAAGCCTGCTAGAGACAGATAGCTTGGAGCACTGGGGGATAACAAACATGAATCCGAAAGACTTTTAAATATTTTAGGACACGCAGAATGACTGTCGACAGGAGTTTTACAGACATTGATTTTGTTTAGGGGTGTCAAATTATCACGTTAGTTGCGATTAATTAATTACAGCCATATTTGGTGCATTTCTCTTAATCGCATTAATCTAATTTTTAATCTATATTTACAGTTTCTGCTTTTGAGTTGCTTTTAAATAAAATCCTTTTTACTATTTCGGCTTCTTGTGCTGGAGTTGTACAAAGGGATTAATCCAGTGCTTAATTTGTAAATCAAAAGTTACTGGAACGCAAATTGCGCTATGAGATCTGAATTCACTGACTGATACCTGAACGCACACATAGACATGTATGAACGCACACACATACACAACCGTCGGACCAGACCAAGCGCTGTGCGCCGGTGCACAGCGGGTGTAAATTGTCAAGCAGGGCTAGAGAAAGTGATGATAAACCCAGAAGAAGTAAGTTATACTGCCTTTTTGGTATTTTGATGCCGCTGTTATTTAACCCAACTGTCGCTGTTAACGGATCCTAGCAAACAGTTACCGGAACACACCCTTTCAAAATAAGACAGTTCCCGGATCTTGTTCCGGCTCAAATTAAGCCCTGGATTAATCACTCTTAGGTGGACATCTATTGGCTGCTGATTGACTTCCAGTGACGGCAAGGTGCGCAAAAGCTGTTAGTTGAAGAGCGGAGAAGTGACAATGAAGGAGTATATGAGCATTGTCGGTCCCATGAATGGAAAATTTGCTTTTCAAAAACGTCCCGACGGAACCATGGATAACAATAGTGTTTTTCTTAGCTATTATTAAATGAGATTAAAAATAAGATTAATTCAATTAATTAATTACTGCTCAAAATTAACTAATCTCATCCAATGTTTAATCTCACAGCACTAATTTTGTTATGGATTATTGCATCCAGTGACTCATGGCTTAAATATGTAAACATTAAACACTGCTCCGTGAGCTCTCAGCACAATGAATTCGCAGTTCAGATTTTGTCCGGTTCCAGTCTCTATTTGAGTGTAAAAGAGCATAAAATGTGTGATGTTGATTCCAGGTGGTCAGACGCAGATGGAGTAACTGCAGTTTAGCAGACAAACACATAAAGAATCAATGCAAAATGACAGCCCACTGTAGCATTAAAGGTGGGCTATGGAATATTTTCATAAAAAGCTATATTTTTAACAAAATAATAGGGCTGAAATGATTCTTTGAGTACCTCGAATAATTTGAGTTCAAAAAATCCTCGAGGCAAATTCTCTGCTTCAAAGCTCCATCTAATTTATGTTACCACCTTTTGTTTACTTAAAAGCTATACAATCGCCTGGCGTCATGTTTCACCCGGACTGAAATAAGTAACACACGTATATTAGACGCTGCGCTGAATGCACCCGCAAGTGGCGGTATAACTTTCTCTTAATCCATGGCGGACAACGTGGACACCGGTGGAGTACGAAAAAGACAGAAATCCTGGCATAAATAAGCCCCAGTGCTGATTCTGATGGTCCACCCAGACCGATAAGTTTCAACAGAGTCAACAGAAGCACAATTTGCCTTTTTGATGCACAAAAACACACACTTGACTCAGACAAAGAGACTTGTAGAGCAAAAAACATGAAGGCAATACATTCCACTTTAACAGCTGATAAAATGGGTTTTGTTAAAGAGGCCATTTCACACATATTTCATGACTTTGTGGTTATTTCTGAAGTATTAACCTGTAATAGGAAACATTTTATATCTAAAAAATGTTAAACACTGATTTACAGACCTTTCAATCTGTCTGTGAAGATTTGTCCGGCATCAGCTGCAACTCCATTAATATTCATTGTGCAAATTTGCTGGACTTAGATTGGCTAACAAACTAGCCTCGGAGAGCAAGGCTTCCTGTTTCCTTCCCCACTGTACATGGCAACAGTGCACTGAGTTTCTCCGGTTGACACATGTTGATGCAACTTTTAGCCAGCAGCCTGCTCAACTGCGAGAGCTGATGAATACTAATGAGCAAAGGAGTTGTGACGTAACAAATACAGGCTTTTCGAATTCAGTAGAACTCGGGTGTTATCGCCACCTTTGTAGTTTGATACAAACTGAAAGAGAAGATGTATGGTTTTCACTCCCAGTATGAAGGTAAGAACACACATGGAACTAAAACATTCAACAAAAACCTCAGAAAAAACGTTTTTAATGGAATGGCCTCTTTAAACAAGATTTGATGTGAGTACAGTTTCAGCTGTTACAGAAACTGGTGCATTGGTGCTAAACAACATTCAACCTTTGAGACTACAAACTGTCAAACTGGGGGTTGGGCTGAGCCAGCCATGGGAAGCCCAGGACCAGGGGAGCCTCTGTAGTGGGAAAAACAAGAAATGACAGGGTTTCAGAGTGATTTCCGAATACAGTTAATGTTACTGGTTCTGTACTGTGTGTGATGCTGGTCATGGTACTGCCGTCCAGTGCAGTGACGTGC
Source organism: Pachypanchax playfairii (assembly GCA_006937955.1). NCBI lineage: Eukaryota > Metazoa > Chordata > Actinopteri > Cyprinodontiformes > Aplocheilidae > Pachypanchax > Pachypanchax playfairii. The sequence continues at coordinate 239,026 of SSNP01000226.1, read as the reverse complement.
AGGGGCCTGTCCAGTGGTGTGAGTCTGAGTTGTCCTTGTTTAGCCAGCTTAGGGTGAATTAAGTTTCTCTCAGAACCAGAGTCACTCAATCTCTCAGTCCCTCGCAGCTATCGGAGCATGTCTGCTCCTCCCTCCCTTCCCACTCGGTGCTCTCAACTCTGCCTGTAAAAGACGTAACAGAGATGCTCTGCTCCTCACTAGCTTCTTCTCTGGACGAAGTCTGCCCTCGTGTGTCAAAGCTGGCCGCCCGGCAGCGTCCTAGTCCGTGGCTCACAGACACTCTGAGGGATCACAGAGCTGGTCTGAGAGCAGCTGAAAGGAAATGGCGCAAATCCAAAAATCTCTCTGACTTGTCCAAATACCAGCAAAAGCTCTCTAGCTTCACATCCTGCTTAAAGGCTGCCAAGATAGCTTTTTACCAAAACAAAATCCAAAATGCTCCTAACATGGGAAAACTGTTCAAGACATTCAATACTCTTCTCCGTCCTCCACCTGCTCAGCCATCCACCGGGCTGACTGCAGACATGTTCGCCACCTACTTCACTGACAAAATCGCCTCCATTAAAAATCAGTTTTCCGAGCCTGACCATCCCAGTCTGGTCCATCCTTCCTCCGGTCAATCACTCTGCTCCTTCCGTTTACTGAATGAGGATGAAGTCTCCCGACTCATAGTGGAATCTAATCCAACCACGTATCCTCTGGATCCGATTCCTACAGATATCCTGCTGAGCATTCTTCCTGCCGTCAAACCTGCAATAACCCACATTATAAACTCTTCCATGAAAACTGGCGTCTTTCCTTCAGTTTTCAAGCAAGCCACTGTCACTCCGCTGCTGAAAAAACCGTTGCTCGACCCGGCCCAGGTAGAAAACTACCGGCCAGTCTCGCTCCTACCGTTCATGTCCAAGATCCTAGAGCAAGCCGTTTTCACTCAAGTCTCACAGTTCCTCCATGACAATGACTTACTTGATCCTTATCAATCAGGCTTTAAGCGAGGCCATTCCACTGAAACCGCTCTTCTCTCAGTTGCAGAGTCACTACGGGTTGCCAGATCGGCTGGTCTCTCCTCAGTACTCGTACTCCTCGACCTGTCTGCTGCTTTCGACACCGTCAACCACCTCATTCTCCTCTCGACGCTATCTAAGCTTGGCATCTCGGGGCCGGTCCTCTCGTGGTTCACCTCGTACCTTGCGGAAAGATCTTTCAGAGTCTCGTGGCATGGACAGATGTCCAGTCTGCATGAGCTGGCAACCGGTATCCCGCAGGGCTCGGTCCTTGGTATACACCACCTCATTAGGCGAGATCTTTCGCTCCCATGGCTTCTCCTACCATTGCTACGCTGACGACACTCAGCTCCTCCTCTCCTTCCCTCCAGACGATACCTCCGTCTCAGTGCGGATATCTGCCTGCCTGTCAGATATCTCGGCGTGGATGAGGGATCGCCACCTCCAGCTTAATCTGTCCAAAACTGACCTCATTGTCTGTCCTGCCAGTAACTCCTTACCTCCTCAGATAAGCGTGCAGCTTGACTCCATCACGCTGTTCCCCAAAACTTCCGCCAGAAACCTTGGTGTCATACTGGACAACCAGCTGTCCTTCAAGGAGCAGGTTAACTCTGTAGCTCCCTCATGTCGATTCGCTCTTTACAACATCAGGAAAATCAGAGCCTTCCTGACAGACCACACAGCTTCTGGTCCAGGCCCTGGTCTTGTCCCGCATCGACTACTGCAACTCTTTGCTGGCCGGTCTTCCGGCGTCCTCGGTTAAACCTCTGCAGATGATTCAGAACACAGCAGTGCATGTGGTCTTCAACCAGCCCAAGAGGGCTCATGTCACTCCGCTGCTCATTTCTCTGCACTGGCCTCCAGTTGCAGCACGCATCAAATACAAAGCTCTGCTTCTGGCTTACCAGACTCTAACACACACAGCTCCTACTTACCTTCACTCCTTCATCCAAACCTACATTCCCACGCGTCAGCTACGCTCAGCCGCTGAAAGACGCCTAGCGCTTCCACCACAACGTGGCATGAGATCATGTTCCAAACTCTTCTCCTCTGTTGTCCCCCGATGGTGGAATGACCTACCAAACTCGGTCCGATCCTCAGAGTCTGCACCTACTTTTAAGAGCAGACTTAAGACTCACCTCTTTAAAGAACACTTTCAGTCTTAATGTGGAATTGATTTATGATTTATGATAGCGATTTGGGAGTTTATCTGTAGAAAAAAAAATAAAAATTGATACACTTGATGTATCAGCGTCGGAATTGAACTGTACTCCAAACAGTCCGCCTCCTTATATTGTTTCCTTCTCTTTGATTTCTTGCTTGTATGTTCTCTCAATGTAAGTCGCTTTGGATAAAAGCGTCTGCTAAATGACAGTAGTAGTAGTAGTAGAGTCAATAAACACAGTACAGAAAAGAGGTTCATTGTGTGGCTTGTTAATGGCTGCAGGCAGCAGCAATCGGGGCTTGGTCTTGGTTCTGTTCACTGACGGGCCTGATCTTTTGGCGTCTCAGGGCAGGCACTAATCTCGTGATGGGGCCAAGCACAGTACGCACAACCACCCGCCGCTCGGCGGCGTCTGCGCTCCCTAGCGCTGAGATTCACCTGCCCTATTTGCATGGGCTCAGGTGACGGGGTGCGTCTGGGCGAAGGATGCCATCTAGTGTGTGGTGCCGGACCCGCATGTCTGCCAATGTATGTGGGTTCTGGTGATTGTGCACATCTGGAGGGAGAGTGCCATCTAGTGTGTGGTGCTGGACTTACAGGCCGAGGCGATGCGGAAGCAGAACTGGTCGTGTTGCGAACCCAGAAGTGTCCCCGAGTCCGTCGGTCTAACCGGGTTTCCAGACTGATGAGCCCATCCAGCGTTTTTGGTTCCTCCCGGCAAGCGATGTCCTCCTTAAGGCTTTCCGGGAGAGCGTTGAAGAACACGCTGCGGAGGGTCTCATCAAATCAGTTCGTGCTGGCGGCCAGGGTCCGGAACTCTAGGGCGAAGTCCGCCACGTGCTGTGGACAGGGTCTGAGGGCGAGGAGCTCCCACATCGCGTCCTCTTTAGTTCCCCCGTTGGAGAAGGTGGATGTAAACGCCTCTAGGAACCGGGAATATGGAGAAGTCTCTATGGGGTTAGTCTCTACAAATGCATCTGCCCACCTGAGAGCCTTGTCCTGAAGCCAGCCGATGAGGAAGGATGTTTTGCTGGCATCGGAACAATAGGCTTGAGGAGCCCGGCTGAAGACGATCCGGCACTGCCGGAGGAACCCTCTGCAGTTCTTAGAGTTCCCGTCGAACGGTGCCGGATCGGGGATGACGACCTGCCGGTAGCCGGTATCCGGAGGCGGGGCAGCACGCGTCGCAGCTGCTGCAGGAGGAGGAGATGGGCTGCGGGAGAGGCGAGACATGACAGTGGTGAGTTGTAAGCTTAGACTGTGGAGCTCAGCAGACAGTTTGGCTTGATTCATTGCTATTTCCTGCATGAACGAATCGTTTCTTCCCAGCAGGAGATCCTGCTGGGTTAGTGTTGTCTGGAGCTGGGTCTGGGAGCTCTCGTGGCCAGTTTGTTCTGTCATGGTATACTACCAGGGGGTTTGTTTCGAGCTCCAAGTGTGACCCAACTCCAAACACACAGCGAGAAACAGGTTGGCGATTAACAGTGTTTAATATGTACAGTGCTCCAAATACAAACAATAGTAAACTGTACAAGTGATGAGAACTCAGGATGGGAACTGGTGCGGGACAGGAACGGTCCTGGTTGAGAGAGAGAGAGATTAGTGACAGGCTGTGATACCAGCTGCGGTGTGCGGGGATCGTGCTCTTTAAACTCACGGTGACGTGATGCCGTACTGTCGTGAGGAGGGATCCGGAGGTGCTGCCGCAGGTGTGGTGATCCAGGCTGTCAGAGAGGTGATAGGAGGTCCGGGTCCGTGTGCTGTGTGTGTGCAGGCGTGAGTGCAGCAGGGTGACAGCAGCGCGCTGACCGGGAAGGCGTGGATCCAGAGGAGACCAGAGACAGACAGGGAGCCAGAGGGGAAGAGCTAGTCGCGTGATCTTGCAACAGAGCTTGTAGAGCCCGTGAAGCCAGTCCTCACTGGAGGCGGGTAGATGACCGCACTGAGGCACTGTAGACTAGAGGAATGCTCCAGGACACTGGGCTGAGTTCAGAGGAAGAGAAGGCAGGTTAGTCACAGTAATAATACTCTCTGGCATATAATTCCCTCTGGCCACTCTGTACCACAGGAAGTTAGTGGAACAAACTGGCGTCTGTCTGTGGTTCCTCCTCTGCTTAAATACCTTATGTAAGTAATGATCCACACCTGAGTCCAATGTTCCCTGCTGCCACGCCCTGCAAGACAATAAAGCACACGGAGAAACACACACACCACCCACCAGCAGCAGAGATCCTGACACAAACTACATATCTTAATGTACGTATGTTGTGTTGATAGAATACAGCACAGTGATGCTTAACATTAACCCAATCTGTTTGCTCTTATAATTTATTGTGTTGTTCACTCTGTATAGCGAAAGGCGTTCAGTGAAGCAGGATTGCACACTTTCCCAAGTGTAACTGTACAAAAGGCCGTCGGAGTTATATAAGAGTTTGAGTTGTAATGTTAAGTTCTGATGATTTCTGTTCTGTACGCAGTATTAGATGATGGCTCAGAAAGAAGCATGCTCCTGCCCGCTGCAGCTCAGAAGCTGGGACTTCAAGGCACCCCAGAATCTTTGCCTTTACGGACAATTCGACAGGATGTCCAAACACTAAATGGATCCTGTGTCTCCTTTACCATCTCCCCCAGAGCCAGGCAGAGAAATAGGTACCACATCCATAATGCATTTACCACTGAACGGATTGACCTGGCAGACCACACCTATCCCATTGACTCCATTAAGCAGAAGTATAAGCATCTAACAGGCTTACCTATTCAGCAGTTTAAGAAAATAAAACCTCTGCTGCTGATAGGTAGTGATCACCCTCACCTCATCACTCCAACAGAGCCTTTCCGTCTGGGACCCCCAGGGGGCCCAGCTGCTGTCCATACCATGTTGGGATGGACATTACAAGGTCCCTCCAGTATCATGCGTCAGCAAGGAACGTCCAAACAGTGCCTGTTCACATCTGTTCCCCCTCAAGTGAGTAAGTTGATGAGGCATGTGGAGAAGCTCTGGAGAGTAGATATCGTTCCCCTCAGGAGTGATAAAATAGTGACCCGCTCAAAGCAAGATAATCAGGCTTTGAGCCAGCTGGAAAGTAAAACAACCAGGGTTCAGGTGGATGGCATATTACGCTATGCCACCCCACTTCTACGCCACAAGGATATGCTACACCTGGAAGCCACACCTGACACTGTCATGCCGAGTCTAAGAAGTGTTGAGAAAAGGCTTCGCAGAGATCCCGCTAAAGCGGAGATATACCAGTCAGAAATTGACAAACTGGTAAAGGCTGGGTATGTGATCAAGATTGGACCCAGAGAGATAAAGGAGGGAGATGAAGCATGGTAAATTCCCCACCATCTCATCAGCCACAATGGCAAGCATAGACTAGTGTTTAACTGCTCTTTTCAACATCAAGGTCAAACCCTGAATGATTTCCTCCTTCCTGGCCCAACCCTGGGTGCATCCCTGCTCTGTGTCCTTTTACGGTTCCGATAGCATGCTGTGGCAGTCAGTGGAGACATCAAAGCGATGTTCCACCAAGTCCGTCTACTGCCTGAAGATCGCTCTCTTCTGCGGTTTTTGTGGTGTAACTTGCAGCAGGATGAACCACCTGCGGTATATGAGTGGCAAGTGTTACCCTTTGGCACCACCTGCAGCCCATGTTGTGCCATATTTGCTCTCCAACGCCACGTCAAAGATCACAGACAGCCAGGGGATGAGGTGAGGACTTCTATAGAGAGACGTTTCTATGTTGATAACTGTCTTCACAGTGTGCCAACCACTACAGCAGCCAAAAAGGTGGTTGATCAGCTCAGAACTCTCCTGTCGTCAGCTGGATTTGTCCTTCGGCAATGGGCTAGCAACCAGTCATGCGTCATTAATCACTTACCTAAAGAAGATTGGTCCAACAGTGCAGAGCTCTGGGTTGCAGGGAGTGAGACAGTGAGTCCCGAACCAACATTGGGTCTTAGCTGGCACTTTGCTACAGACATGATTGGTTATAAACACCGCCCAGTCCAGTATGGAGCTCCCACTATGCGTAACATCTACCGTGTACTGGCCAGCCAGTATGATCCATTGGGGTTCCTGCTACCATACACAACCAGGGCTAAGATGCTGGTCAGACGTCTGTGAGATAAGAACCGAGGCTGGGATGACCCCCATCTGCCACCTGATCTCCTGGAACAGTGGGAAAGTTGGGAGAGAGAGCTCGAGTTCCTTCCTGAAGTCTATCTTCCCAGACCATACTTACCCACCAACGCAACAATCGATGTGAAAGAGAGAGAGTTACATGTGTTTTGTGATACATCAGAGCAAGCCTATGGTGCAGTTGCATATCTTAAAATGAAAGGGGAGACAGATGAAACACATGTGTCCTTTGTCATGGCCCGTTCTAGAGTAGCTCCCAAACGCTTGCATTCCATTCTGAGGCTAGAGTTATGTGCAGCACTTATAGGAGCTCAGCTTTCGAAGCTACTAGAGAGTGAGCTTTCCCTGCAGATTCAGCGGACAGTACTGTGGACAGACTCTACAACAGTCCTTACCTGGTTACGATCTGAGTCCTGCCGCTTCAAGGTCTTTGTGGGTGCCCGCATTGCGGAAATTCAGGAGCTGACTCAACCTCACAACTGGCGTTATGTGGAATCGGCCCAAAATCCGGCCGACGACATAACACGTGGCAAGACCCTGCAGGAGTTAACCAAGCCAAACCGATGGAGTCAGGGTCCACCTCTCCAGCATTTAGAATGGGAGCAATGGCCGAAGGACCCCACAACTGGATCTGAAACCACCCCAGACTCATCTGAACTCAAGAAAATAACCTTCTGCGGGACCACATCGACACCTACAGTGGGGCAAAAAAGTATTTAGTCAGCCACCAATTGTGTAAGTTCTCCCACTTAAAAAGATCAGAGAGGCCTGTAATTTTCATCATAGGTATACCTCAACTATGAGAGACAAAATGAGGAAAAAAAATCCAGAAAATAACATTGTCTGATTTTTAAAGAATTTATTTGCAAATTATGGTGGAAAATAAGTATTTGGTCAATAACAAAAGTTAATCTCAATACTTTGTTATATAGTGATGTGTGATTGTTAGGTATATAGCCAGACACATTAGGCTGAGCGTCAGCGAGTTTGTTCCCACATCGGTTAAGACCACAGAGGGTCAAGACCTGCGAGTCTACCTGCGCGAGTCCACCGAGCAAAGTAAGCAAACCACTACACAGACACCATGTGCAAATCACACATCCCAGTCATAGTTGGGCACAGACCTCGATGCACTCTCCATAGACAACGTAATCCGCACTGCCTCATCCAGCCCATGGCGTGTCGGGCTGCCACTGCCTCCGTTACCCTCAGCCTCTGGAACTGTCAGTCCGCAGTTAACAAAACAGAGTTCATCAGTTCTCTGCCGCACCTCTCCGATATACAGGTCCTAGCCCTGACCGAGACCTGGATCCGTTCTGACAACACAGCAACACCGGCTGCCCTCTCTTCTCATGCAGAATTCACACACACTCCTCGTCCTGCTGGGCGAGGAGGCGGTACAGGCATCCTGATTTCCAAAATGTGGAAATTTTCCTCCTCGCTAACCACTACCACCTGCTCCTCATTCGAATTTCATGCAGTACGAATCTCTAAGCCCGTCGCTGATGATTCAGAACGCAGCAGCACGTCTGGTCTTCAACCAGCCCAAAAGGGCTCATGTCACTCCGCTGCTCATTTCCCTGCACTGGCTTCCAGTTGCAGCACGCATCAAATACAAAGCTCTGCTTCTGGCCTACCAGACTCTAACACACACAGCTCCTACTTACCTTCACTCCTTCATCCAAACCTACATTCCCACGCGTCAGCTACGCTCAGCCGCTGAAAGATGCCTAGCGCTTCCACCACAACGTGGCATGAGATCATGTTCCAAACTCTTCTCCTCTGTTGTCCCCCGATGGTGGAATGACCTACCAAACTCGGTCCGATCCTCAGAGTCGGCAGCTACTTTTAAGAGCAGACTTAAGACTCACCTCTTTAAAGAACACTTTCAGTCTTAATGTAGGATTAATTTATGATTTATGATAGCGATTTGAGAATTTATCTCTGACTAAAAAAAAAAAAAAATTTTGATACACTTGATGTATCAGCGTCGGAATTAAACTGGACTCCAAACAGTCCACCTCCTTATATTTTTTTTCCTTCTCTTTGAATTCTTGCTTGTATGTTCTCTCAATGTAAGTCGCTTTGGATAAAAGCGTCTGCTAAATGACAGTAGTAGTAGTAGTAGTAGTAGCCTTTGTTGGCAATGACAGAGGTCAAACGTTTTCTGTAAGACTTCACAAGGTTTTCACACACTGTTGCTGGTATTTTGGCCCATTCCTCCATGCAGATCTCCTCTAGAGCAGTGATGTTTTGGGGCTGACGCTGGGCAACACGGACTTTCAACTCCCTCCAGAGATTTTCTATGGGGTTGAGATCTGGAGACTGGCTAGGCCACTCCAGGACCTTGAAATGCTTCTTACGAAGCCACTCCTTCGTTGCCCGGGCGGTGTGTTTGGGATCATTGTCATGCTGAAAGACCCAGCCACGTCTCATTTTCAATGCCCTTGCTGATGGAAGGAGGTTTTCACTCAAAATCTTACGATACATGGCCCCATTCATTCTTTCCTTTACACGGATCAGTCGTCCTGGTCCCCTTGCAGAAAAACAGCCCCAAAGCATGATGTTTCCACCCCCATGCTTTACAGTAGGTATGGTGTTCTTTGGATCCAACTCAGCATTCTTTCCCCTCCAAACACGACAAGTTGAGTTTCTACCAAAAAGTTCTATTTTGGTTTCATCTGACCATATGATGTTCTCCCAATCCTCTTCTGGATCATCCAAATGCTCTCTAGCAAACCGCAGACGGGCCTGGACGTGTCCTGGCTTCAGCAGGGGGACACGTCTGGCACTGCAGGATTTGAGTCCCTGGCAGCGTAGTGTGTTACTGATGGTAGCCTTTGTTACTTTGGTCCCAGCTCTCTGCAGGTCATTCACTAGGTCCCTCCGTGTGGTTCTGGGATTTTTGCTCACCGTTCTTGTGATCATTTTGACCCCACGGGGTGAGATCTTGCGTGGAGCCCCAGATCGAGGGAGATTATCAGTGGTCTTGTATGTCTTCCATTTTCTAATAATTGCTCCCACAGTTGATTTCTTCACACCAAGCTGCTTACCTATTGCAGATTCAGTCTTCCCAGCCTGGTGAAGGTCTACAATTTTGTTTCTGGTGTCCTTTGACAGCTCTTTGGTCTTGGCCATAGTGGAGTTTGGAGCGTGACTGTTTGAGGTTGTGGACAGGTGTCTTTTATACTGATAACGAGTTCACACAGGTGCCATTAATACAGGTAACGAGTGGAGGACCGAGGAGCCTCTTAAAGAAGTTACAGGTCTGTGAAAGCCAGAAATCTTACTTGTTTGTAGGTGACCAAATACTTATTTTCCACCATAATTTGCAAGTAAATTCTTTAAAAATCAGACAATGTGATTTTCTGGATTTTTTTTTCCTCATTTTGTCTCTCATAGTTGAGGTATACCTATGATGAAAATTACAGGCCTCTCTGATCTTTTTAAGTGGGAGAACTTACACAATTGGTGGCTGACTAAATACTTTTTTGCCCCACTGTACCTCTCACTTGAGTCGGTGTGATACATGGCAAGAGCTGCTAGACGCAACAGTGCATGAGCTTCATGGGGCGGCGAAAGATAATTGTCCTACTGCCGATGATTACCGGCATGCCGAGATGTTCATCATTAAGAGAGCCCAACAAGAAAGCTTCCCCGACGACTTCAAGCTCCTTAAGTCAGGGAAACCGGTTCAGCGAAGCAGTCGTCTTTTAACACTGTCGCCAGAGCTGGATGAAAGTGGGGAGCTGATAAGAGTAGGGGGTCGTCTACGTCGGGCGGAAGACCTACCCTATGCCAGCCTACACCCATTGGTTCTTGACTCCTCTCATCCAACCACCAGATTAATCATACAGAACTGTGACAGTCAGTTGCGGCACCCTGGACCAGAGCGAGTGTTTGCCCAGCTGAGGCGCAGTTATTGGATCCTGAAAGGCAGAGAAGAAGTTTGTCGCTTTCAGCGGACTTGTACAGAGTGCCAAAGATGGGAGGACGAGATCTACTGTGCCTAAGATGGCCGATCTGCCTGTAGCTCGTCTCTGCCTCTTTAAACCAGCTTTTTATTCCACTGGCACTGACTGCTTTGGGCCCTTCGAAGTCAAAATTGGCCGTCGTTTGGAGAAAAGATGGGGGATCATATTTAAATGCATGACTGTCAGAGCTGTACATCTGGATGTACTGACTTCCATCGACACCAACTCCTTTTTGATGGCACTATGTAGGTTTATTTCTCGGAGAGGAACACCCGCGGAGATTTACTCAGACCAAGGAACAAACTTCAGAGGAGGAGATGCGGAGCTGAGGGAAGCATTCTTGGCCATGTCGTCGGAGCTTCAGAAGCTCCTGGCTCCACACAAGATCCAGTTTCACTTTAATCCCCCTGCAGCTCCTCATTTTGAGGGTCTATGGGAGCGGGAAATCCGCTCTGTGAAGACGGCCCGGTATGCTACCGTTGGGGCACGACCTGTCACTGAAGAGGTCCTCCGGACTGTATTGGTGGAGGTGGAGGGAATCCTCAACTCAAAGCCGCTTGGCTATGTTTCAGCTGATGTGAGAGATCCAGACCCGGTGACACCAAACTGCCTTATCATGGGGCGGCCGGATGGATCACTGCCTCAGGTAGTTTACTCCAAGGATGAGCTCCTAAGTCGTCGACGATGGAGGCATGCACTAGTGCTTGCTGATCATTTCTGGGCCCAATTTATCCGTTTGTACTTACCAGCTCTGCAACCTCGCCAGAAATGGCAAACCTCTACGGAGGACCTGAAAGAAGGGACTGTGTGATGATCGTGGATCCACAGTTGCCAAGGGCTCTCTGGCTGATTGGACACATCATCAAGATTCACCCCAGCCCGGATGGACACGTCAGGTCTGCGGATGTTCAAGTCAAGGGACGGACATACACCCGACCTGTTGTGCGACTGGTGGCCCTTCCGGCCATCACTAATGAGGACAGTGACTCTTAGACACCCAGATGTTTTTGTTTGTTTTTTTTTTATAGCAAATGTACTGCATACATGTGGGGGCGGCTGTACAAAAGGCCGTCGGAGTTATATAAGATAGTTTGAGTTGTAATGTTAAGTTCTGATGATTTCTGTTCAGCGTACTTTTTGTCCCTTAAGGGATACGGTAGTCAGTGTGGGATAACGTCATCGCGTTAACGTGAAACGTGGGCGCAGCGTTACTGACGCTTAGTGAGAGTTTCCGAGCAGAAACGGGTATTAACATGTGGGAGAGCCTTTGCTTGACTGATATGTGTGTTCGTCATAGTTTGTGCGTCAATGACTAGTAAGTTGTTTATACTTGATGTTTAAGGAAGTTGAATGTGTAGTCGGATGCCTTTCATCCACTGTTTCTTACCTGTTACTAATTCAGAGCTAACTGTTATGTGTGCAGCTAAGCATTTGTGCTGAGAATTCCTCTTAGAAGACTGGCAGAAACTTATTTATGTTAGTTAGCTGTGGAGTTCCCCTGCTTTAGTTCGGATTATTATCATTGCCAGAAGGGTTGAACTGCTTTATGTTGCATTTAAATTTCCTTATTTGGATTTGTATAAGTTATATTTATATTTGATGAATAAGTTAGTTTAGACTCATTTTCTGTTTGTTTATTTGTAGGAAACCTCAAATACAAACCTGAACACCTTGCTTCATCTGTAGCCTACCGGCTCTTTCCAGTTCATAAAGCCGGGTTCTGTAAACTGCTTCAAACTGAGAATACAGAGAAGTTAAAGGAGCCTGTGTTGTCTCATCCTTCTTGCACTTACCTTCCATGAACAACAAGTATCTTGAGCTGAGTCCTGGCCCGAGTAGTGTTCTGGCCGACACTCTGGGTTGAGAGCTGTGCAAATTACGAACAGTGCCTTACAGTCCAGAACTTTAGAGCTGTCTCACCTACAGTAACTATTTATATTCTCAGTACATTTTCTTTATCCCAGTAACAGGAATCAATAGGTGGGTCTGTAGAAAAGGACTAATGACTTTGAAAGTCAGCTTATAGGAAAAGCTTAATGGTTGCTGGACAAAACAAAAAAAATCTGATACAAGGAAGTTATTAATAAATATTCAACATACCCGTCATAGGCAAAAATTAGCAGGGTGAATTTTAACTGCTTGTCTTCGGTGAGTCAGCATTGTGAGAACACATGGAAAGAACAAAACAAAAAGATAAAGATCATCAGTCAGACACAGAGGTATGGTTTCAATGAGTTTTGCAAAGGAGAACGCCCAACCAAGGTGTTGAGACAATTCTGTTGTGTTCACTTTTGCATTGCCTTTTCATTCACAAAGACACCTCCCATCTCGATGGAGCAAGGAAGGGAAACAAGTGTGGGTCAGATAATGAAGTCAGAGTGTAGTAAACGAACACATAATTGGATGGACAACAGTCACAGGTCGTAAACCAACTGGTTTCCAAGATAAACACAAAAGTGTTGATTCAGGCCAGGTCTCCTTCAGTTCACTTACTCCTGCAGCATGACCTGTGACCTTTTACCAACACCATAAAACCATAAAATATCCAACATATACTATCAGTTTTTATAAAGGGGTTGGGACTTAAAACTTATCCTGCAGCCAGCCACTGGGTTGCGCTCTTCTGTCAGCATTCTGTTCCTCTGTCCACTTTACTATTTAAACAGTCTATGGTCTTTTGTTATTCTGTCTCTCTCTCTCCAGCAAAGGTCAGTACATTGTCAGTGGCTCTGACGATGGCTCTTTCTTTATCTGGGAAAAGGAAACAACAAATCTGGTGAGGATCCTTCAAGGGGACGAGTCAATAGTTAACTGTTTACAGCCTCATCCCAGCTACTGCTTTCTTGCTACGAGCGGCATCGATCCTGTAGTCAGGTTATGGAACCCCAGACCAGAGGTAAGCAGAGAACATTTGTGTTTTTATGAATTTACTAGCTCTGGGACTTTACAGTGTTAATTTTGATTAAAGGTACAATATGTTAAAATTTTACAGTGAAATACCCACACAACAGTCCAATGTCCCACCGATGTTAAAAGTAAAGTTACATTGTAACAGATTTCAATCTTTGTCGACTGAGTGGTCTCCAGTTTTTGTCACTTTAAAAAGTCTTCTGGGACGGAATCATTGTTTACAATAACAATTCCTCGTCCAGACTTCCTGGTTCCATAGCAATTCACATGTGTGCCTGCAAGGTTGCTAAGTCTTCAACACAAGCAGTTGCAATTCGACAACGACCAGCAGCAAAGAGTAAAATAAGCAGCCTTGAGGTAACTTGTAGTAAAACTAAGAAACCATGGCTCCTTCCCAAAAATTTAACAAATACAAGAGAACAAAATGAGGATCAACATTAGCACTGGCAACCCGGCAGAAAAATCAGGGAGGGGAGGGGGTGAGTGGCTGAGAGTAGAGGGTTTTGTTTTTCCACATGAACGATTTGTCTAATTCTTACAAAATGCACCTTTAATTAGTAACAGAGAAAAACAAGTTAACAATTTTCTTTTTTTTCTTCAATCATGTCTTTCTAAGTTATTGTACTTCTGGTACACTGTTAACATGGATGCATTCACTCCAAACTCACAGATGGAGGCTAATATTAAAATGTCAATATTCTTAATTAAATAATCACAAATCTTATAATTATTTTAAATAATTTTACCCCACCACTAATTTTTACAGAGGAGTCCAGGTCATGCTGTATTTGGTTATATAGTGAAAACCCACGCCTCGGGAGCGGACATCGCTGTCCAGCAGAAAGGTTTTGGGCCGACCAAGTGTTTTTACTTGCATAACGCCTCTGGAGCAGACACCTCGCTTTTCAGGACAACGGACACTTTTTGTACTCCCAAAAAATAAAATCAGTGAAAATTCCCCCCACTAACAGACAGTGATCCCAGTTGCACTTAGCGGAGCCAGTCACTGCACAGATAGACGCCGACACTCCTGCAGTGGAGGAACTGGATGCTGGCTGGGAGCAGCACCTGCTTGACCCGATGCGTGTTACAGAAGCCAGCTGCACATCGGATGCAGGGGACACAGACCAGGAGGACCTTGAGCTGCTGCCATCAAATTTAAAGTTCAAGTTTATTTATTTGTAAAGTGCCAAATCATAACAAAAGAATTTCCAGGCACTTTACAGAAATATCAACCAATTAGCAATAAAACATTTCATATTTAAGGAACCAGCCGATTGGGTTGAACTGCTAATTCAGCACAATCCCCCATACCGAGCAGCACGATTGCAACAGTGGAAAGGAATGACTCCCTTTTAACAGGAAGAAACCTCCAGCAGAACCCGGATGGGTGACCTTCTGTCTCAGCTGACTGGTGTCTGAGCTGACAGGAAAGAGACACAGGCAAACACTTATGAATTTGGGCCAGTCGTCATGTCTATGGAAAGATAAACAGAAAGAGAAACAGTTAATTAACAGTTCAACCCAATTGGCTGGTTCCTTAGGAAATGTTTCATTGCTAATTGGTTGATATTTCTGTAAAGTGCCTTGAAATTACTTTATGAACTGGCATTTTATAAATTATTTATTTTATCAATATTTTTTCCTTTATTAATCCCTTGTGGGAAATTTGACTCTGCGTTTAACCCATCCTTACCCAAGGATACTTCGACGTGTGGCCTCTTGCTGGGACTCTTGGTGTGACTTCCTGGCAGAATTGACGCGAAACGCTCATGCAAAAAATAGACCAGACTATGAAATGATCGCTTTGTAGTGCTCCGTGTCTGGCGTAAACTACACCATAGATTAACAAGGGCGCCGAATGGAAGCAGTCTCTGTACCACTCCGCATCGCGGTGCTTCTGCGTACAGTGTGAACCAGCACTGAGGCCTACACAAACTATGTAGTACATACATAAGAAGTGTGATTGACAGTCTAGTAGCTAATAGATAATGAAACGTCTATAATTTATGAATATTTTAACTTTTTGTTTTGGAAAACACAAGTACAAGACCGCTACAAGTTGATAAAATGATTTTAAAGTAAATTTGAGATCAAAGTTTGCTACAAAATCCTCTTTACCACCTTTAATATAACATGGAGCTTGGTTGTTCAAAGCTTTATATGCGAAAAATAAAATTTTAAACTTTATTATGATTTTACAGGGAGCCAGTGAAGTGATAATAAAACTGGAGAAATGTGATCTCTCCTTCTAACTCTCATCAGAACTCCGGCAGCAGCATTTTGGATCAGCTGGAGGTCTTTAAAAGCATTATTAGAACATCCTGATAATAAAGAATTACAATAATCAAGTTTAGAAGTAATAAATGCATGAACTAATGTTTCTGCATCACTAGGCCCGGCGTCATGGGCGGGCCGGACCCGCCCGTTCACGTATCAGGCCCATCCATGATGGGCCTAGCTCAGAAGTGTGGCTCAGAAGTGTGATGTGAGAGTCGTGCCTCATCCACATTCATATGTATTAGAGAAAAGCTGTAGGCAAGCAAGCTGGCTGTTTAACAACTGAATACCAGAAGAACATGGAGATTCAGATCAGTTTGTCAAACCATTCTAAATGCAGATCTATACAGAGTTTATATCAGTTACCCAGTCAGGTTTGAGTCATAGTTGCCTAAAACTTCACAAGAACGACTGACTTTAGTGATGTAGTTCGTGTAAAATATTCAATAAAATGTTGTGCTGCATAACTGTCTTTATTTTCAGTCTCACATGTAGCGTTATGATGAATTTAAAACTAAATCCCTGATATCGGCTCTAAGTGCATTGTGGGTAAAACTTGTCACCACCCATCCACCACCGTCATTTGAATGACATTCTTCACCTCAAGCAAGTTGATGGCAGTAATGCACTAATTCCTTGTTTGCCAGTTGTGAATGATCATCAAGAAGATGAAGCATGTGCTAACTGATGTAAACATTCAGAGAAAAATGCACACAAGAAAAGAATTTACAAAGTTTTTAGCAGGAGAATTGGATTGAGGAAGACTACTTTGTTGGAGTACATTAACTGGATGTAAAAGCATTGTTTTTGTTTGAGATAATAGCTCTGGGGTGGTGAGTTACGTTATTTTTCTTTTGGAGTGCATCAGGGAAGTTTAGCAGTGAGTAGCATCACAGATAAAAGCAGCAAAAAAATATCAAAGAGAATCGATATGGAAGAAGCACGGCTTGTTGTGTTTTCTGTTTGTTGTTGTTATTAACTGGTTTGTGAGCAACTCTTTACAAAACCGGTTGTTTCGTTATGTCTGTTCATTTCCCTCCAAAGCAGTGCGACTTAACCAAAGATCTTCTATCAAGGAAGATGGCTCACTTACATACACAAAGCAGGTACACAGCAGGGTTGTGACAGTGGTTCAACCGCGGCTCCTTTTGGAGAACAAAAACAAACGTTCTGACCACCGATAGAACAGAACGATCGTTCAGAAAAACTCCAGAACTTTCCTCAGCCAGTCCCTTTTTAAATATAAATGTGTAATAGGGACATAGAGTTTCAAAAAGGGCAGTTTTGACCCAGAAACTGTGCACCCCCCAAAATAAACTGCTGCCCCCCCATCTAAATTGTCTGAAACTGATTCAGAATTACCCTAATTTTAGCACTGTTACACAGGTGGAAGTAGGCTGTCCTGGTAATAATTTTACCATCTGGTAGCATATAGTAAAGAGGATCGGTCCAAGCACTGAACCCTGGGGAACTCCATGACTGACTCTGGTACATGAAGAAGATTCATTATTTACATGAACAAACTGAAATATTTTAGATAAATATGATTCAAACCAGTTTAATGCAGTTCCCTGAATTCCGATATTATATTCAAGCCTCTTCAGTAAGATCTTATGATGTATAGTATCAAACGCAGCACTGAGATCTAGCAGAACATGCACAGACACAAGTCCAATGTCTGAGCCCATGAGAATATCATTTGAAACTTGTTGCTGTTTCAGTGCTATGATGAGCTCTAAATCTTGACTGAAACTCTTCAAAAATATTGTTAATGTGTAAGTGATCACATAACTGGTTTGCAACAATCTTTTCTAGAATTTTTGAGATGAAGGGTGGATTGGATATGGGTTGATAGCTATAATTTGTGTTAACTTCTTCTGGCTCTTGTTGGGAACAGACACTTCTCCAGGTGCTCCCTTATCTTTCCCTCCTCTCCCACTGTGCCTGCTTGTGTCTGCGTGTCTCTGTGTTTCTCTGTACTGGCTGCTGCGAACTGAAAATTGAAAAATGGATCTGGTTTCGTGGTCACTCAACGCATGGGACAAAGTCTTTTCAAACTCAAGGCTGAATAAGCGGAAGCTGTCATGCCCAGCCAGGTTTACCATGGATTCTTGGGGTGAATGGAAGATGGTATGCCTGTCTGTCCTGGCTGTCAAAGACTTGGAGGATGTGTACATATTTGGATTATTGATCATGGGGTACCTGCTGATCGGCGTTGGTGGTTACATGATGTATCTAAAAATTCTAAAGTTGTGGATTGGATGGGCTACATCTGGCAACACTTGAACTAAAAGATTCGGAGATCTGGATCGCAAACTGGATGCGGTCTCTGAGCAGTACTACGACCAGCTGGATGTGATTCACAAACTGGACTGGGAGGTCCAAGACTGGGATCGCAGACTGGCTGACTGGGTCCTGGAGCTGAACCGTAAACTGGGTGCGCTGCTGGATCTCACTGGAAGGATTGGCGCCACCTTGGAGAAGTTGCAGTTTCGGCTCGGAGTGGAGAAGTGATTGATAGATTATTGGCTGTGGTACTATGCAATTTTGCCCTAATTTGGTGGTTTCTGACTTTTTTCCACAACAGTGTACCATATGGACAATAAGAAGCTGTTGGAATTTTTCAGCTCTGCCCTGAGCTCTCTTATCTCATTTCAACTGACCTCAAGGCCAATACACTCAATTCCCCTGAAGCAGCAAGCACTGAGGCACACAGCCCCCTCCGTCCCCGTGTCCACTGGGCACCAGGAGACTGTAGTCATAACATCTGCGTTGTCATGGAGATGGTGTCCTTGATAATTCTTTGCACACACTTTACACACGCTGATTGCACTCACATCCTTAAAAAAAGTTCTCAGTAGTGTTTCATCAGTTTATTGTTATCCCCTGCTTGGAGTTTTTTTTATGCTTTCATGAGGATCTTTTTTTCCCCTCCTTCTGACCTCATTGTAGTCTCACTCATCTGCTTTTTCTAACACATAGGTTTATGCATGCTAATACATATGTGATGTGTGTATGTTATGGTATGTACAGTGGGGCAAAAAAGTCAGCCACCAATTGTGTAAGTTCTCCCACTTAAAAAGATCAGAGAGGCCTGTAATTTTCATCATAGGTATACCTCAACTATGAGAGACAAAATGAGGAAAAAAAATCCAGAAAATCACATTGTCTGATTTTTAAAGAATTTATTTGCAAATTATGGTGGAAAATAAGTATTTGGTCAATAACAAAAGTTAATCTCAATACTTTTATATAGCCTTTGTTGGCAATGACAGAGGTCAAACGTTTTCTGTAAGTCTTCACAAGGTTTTCACACACTGTTGCTGGTATTTTGGCCCATTCCTCCATGCAGATCTCCTCTAGAGCAGTGATGTTTTGGGGCTGACGCTGGGCAACACGGACTTTCAACTCCCTCCAGAGATTTTCTATGGGGTTGAGATCTGGAGACTGGCTAGGCCACTCCAGGACCTTGAAATGCTTCTTACGAAGCCACTCCTTCGTTGCCCGGGCGGTGTGTTTGGGATCATTGTCATGCTGAATGACCCAGCCACGTCTCATTTTCAATGCCCTTGCTGATGGAAGGAGGTTTTCACTCAAAATCTTACGATACATGGCCCCATTCATTCTTTCCTTTACACGGATCAGTCGTCCTGGTCCCCTTGCAGAAAAACAGCCCCAAAGCATGATGTTTCCACCCCCATGCTTTACAGTAGGTATGGTGTTCTTTGGATCCAACTCAGCATTCTTTCCCCTCCAAACACGACAAGTTGAGTTTCTACCAAAAAGTTCTATTTTGGTTTCATCTGACCATATGATGTTCTCCCAATCCTCTTCTGGATCATCCAAATGCTCTCTAGCAAACCGCAGACGGGCCTGGACGTGTCCTGGCTTCAGCAGGGGGACACGTCTGGCACTGCAGGATTTGAGTCCCTGGCGGCGTAGTGTGTTACTGATGGTAGCCTTTGTTACTTTGGTCCCAGCTCTCTGCAGGTCATTCACTAGGTCCCTCCGTGTGGTTCTGGGATTTTTGCTCACCGTTCTTGTGATCATTTTGACCCCACGGGGTGAGATCTTGCGTGGAGCCCCAGATCGAGGGAGATTATCAGTGGTCTTGTATGTCTTCCATTTTCTAATAATTGCTCCCACAGTTGATTTCTTCACACCAAGCTGCTTACCTATTGCAGATTCAGTCTTCCCAGCCTGGTGAAGGTCTACAATTTTGTTTCTGGTGTCCTTTGACAGCTCTTTGGTCTTGGCCATAGTGGAGTTTGGAGCGTGACTGTTTGAGGTTGTGGACAGGTGTCTTTTATACTGATAACGAGTTCACACAGGTGCCATTAATACAGGTAACGAGTGGAGGACCGAGGAGCCTCTTAAAGAAGTTACAGGTCTGTGAAAGCCAGAAATCTTACTTGTTTGTAGGTGACCAAATACTTATTTTCCACCATAATTTGCAAATAAATTCTTTAAAAATCAGACAATGTGATTTTCTGGATTTTTTTTCCTCATTTTGTCTCTCATAGTTGAGGTATACCTATGATGAAAATTACAGGCCTCTCTGATCTTTTTAAGTGGGAGAACTTACACAATTGGTGGCTGACTAAATACTTTTTTGCCCCACTGTAGGTATGTAATGTATGTAGGTATTCTCCTGACTGGAGCAATTGGCGCTGGGCACAAGTGCCCTTGGCAGGCTGGAGAGTAAAGGTCAAGCTGTTCTCTGTATCTCCATGTAATGGAGACAGTAAAGGGACAGTAAATGCCTATCAAATCAACTCATTATGGTCAGCTGGTCAGAAACTGTCTAAACATGATTCAAACTCTAATGCTGCTTCACTGGACAATGAACCAGAGACAACAGTTGGAAGGACATTATAGAGTTTTTCTCTAATTTAATCTATTTTATTGGTAAAGAATTTCATGAAGTCATCACTACTGAGGGTTTTAGGGATACATGGTTCAACAGAAGTTGGGTTTTGTATTAGTCTGGCAACAGTACTGAACAGAAACCTGGGATTGTTCCTGTTCTCTTCTATGAGGGAAGAGCAATACTTAGTTCTAACCCTGCAAAGGGCTCTTTTGTGTACGAGCAGACTATCTCTCCAGGTTAAATAAACTTCTTCTAACTTAGTGCAACACCATTTCCTTTCTAACTTTTTTGAAGTTTTTTTTAGCATACACAGCTCTGAATTAAACCAAGGAGCCCACCTCTGACTAATTACCTTCATTTTCAGAGGAGCAACATTGTCCAATGACATGCTCATTGAAGCTGTAAAATTATCAGTAAGATCATCAATTTGCCACACTGCTAATTTTGCAGTTACCCTCTGTTATATTATTCTTTTGGAATGAAGATAAAACTAACAGAATAGATTCTTTGAATTTAGTTACAACATCTACGGTAGTAATAGTTTCTATCTGGAGCGGTGAGGTCCATCATCGTGAACTCAAAGGTTATTAAAAATGATCAGACAAGACAGGGTTGTGAGGAAACACTATCAGCTACTTAATCTCTACACCATAAGTCAGAAGACGATCAAGAGTATGATGTGAATAGTGAGTTAGTTTGTTTACATTTTGAGAGAAACCAACTCAATCCAAAAGATCATTAAAAGCTTTATTCAAACTATCATTTTCAACATCAAAATGAATATTGAAATCTCCCACTATAATGACTTTAGCAGATTTCAGTAATAGTTCTGACAAAACTCAGAATAAGCACCTGGTGGATGATATACAACAACAAGTAAAAAAGGTTCCTCTGATTTCCAATTTGGATGAGAAAAGCTGAGGGTCATAAAGAAGAATTATAACTAGTAACTGGTCTAGAGCTAATCAATAGACCTGACTGGAAAATAGCTGCTACTCCTCCATCTCGACCTGTTGCTTGTGGAACATGAAGATTAAAGTAGTTAGAAGGAGTTGATTCATTAATACTAACATGATCCTTCTGCTGCAGCCAGGTTTCTGTAAGACAAAATTGATCAATATGATGATGAGTTATCAAATCAATAACTAACATAGATTTAGATGAAAGAGATCTAATATTCAATAAACCAAATCAAATGGTTTCATTTTTTGGTTTTGTAATAGTAACAATTTTTATTTTAACCAGGTTTTTATGATTTATTTTTCTGGAACTGTGTAAATCCTTATCGAGTGGAATCCCAGTCTGACGCTCCCATGACCTAGGCACTCTCTTCATCCTTGAAAAAACAATCTCTGAGCCAGCGTTGCATTTTATCATTTACCGAAAAAATGAAACAAACAGTAACAAAAAATAATGCATGAGCTCTATCTTTAAGTTCTACGGAAAAACAAAATAGCAGGTGGCATGGCAGGAGGTAAAAAAAACTGTGTGGCTTAATTCCCCAACTTATCTGAGTAACATTTTTCTACTTTCCTCATAGACACACCCACATCCTCTCGTTAAGCTAAGCATAAGTCTAATTATTCATCCATTCAAAGAGTTCCCAAATACAATAACCTATTAACATTCCTTCTATAATTTTGCATGTTTCTAAACATAAATTTTCATGATTTCAAACCAATAAAAATTAAACAGTTCTAATCAAGTATGCAGTCCTCAACATTACTTTAGGCTTCTACAAACTGATTGTTTATTTAATTTGGACCAAGGTTGAGCAGATGTTACTCTCCTACTTTAGGAAAGTGGAAGGGTAATGTCAGAAAAGCTGCAGAGAGGTGTGTGAAACTATCAACTTTGCTTGCTGGACTGGACCTTAGGTTGTCACAGTTTTGGAGGAGTCACCTGCTCCCAAGCCATCGCATGTGCCAGTGACCTGCTGCGCTACCTGGCGGACTCAGGGAACACAAGCCTCTTCAACCAGATGACTGGAATTCGTGACGAGTTGAATAGGCAGCTGGTAACCGAGAGGTGCAGCGCTACGCAGACTACACTGGACTCCTTTTTTTTTTAAGTGACAGTTTCAATACCATGCCAGTTTCTCCCTTTTCCTTTAGCGATGTAAACATTGGTCAGGAGTATTTTCATAACAAGGAAAAAAACTGACAAGTATACATTAAATTTCCTGCATCTGTAGAAAAAAAGGTTATGTGCAAGCTTCCAGTTTTAGGGCAAAAAACACAGGTTATGGAAATAACATCAGAACGCCAATAATTTTAATTAAATTGCAATAAAGTCATACAAAAACAACATGGCTCAGGAACCAATAAAAAAACAGGATCCTGAGTTTTCAAATGGAGCAGCAGCGGCGTGGCTCAGCCTGCAGCGAGATGAAGAAACAGATAGAGGAGCGCTGAGTATTTTCAGTATATTTGAAGCAATAATATAAATACCATTTGGCCAAATATTTACTCAGATTAATGCCTTTGATTCATCACTCTCTCTTGGTTCTTCTCCTTTATCAGTACCTTTGTCTTTCAATTTCTCAACTGACAGTTTCCCCGATTTAAGCCAATTGAGCATATTTGTGAAAATGAATGAAGTAGAGGCCACAAGCTAGATGCGCACATAAATTGTGCAGTAGTAGAAGAAGAAGAACTTCTTCTACACTTCATTTCCAGATAAAGTGCATTTGGAATAGTAATTTTAATTGCCATTGTTTAAAATTTTACAGAGGAAATATTTATTTACACATCTTTATTGTGTGGGGAAACAACACTGTATTTTGTAATTTGTAACTCCGAAATGACCACACTGGCTCGGCTTCCTGACGACAGGTGCTCGGTCCTATTTATTAAACGCCGTGAAAACTACAGATAGAAAAACAGTAGCTTGAAACACTTCACTCTTGAAAGTTAGAACAAAAAAGAAACAAAACAAACAAAATAAAGGGAAATACCTCGTGGCCGCGTGCCACTTCGGAGGTTCTAGATGAATACCATTAGTCTTGCACATTCTTGAACAATTAGCAGTGGGGATGCTGCAGATGGTCCAAACAAAAGTGGTCTGCCCATTTCTTCACATGCAAGTCTTATCTCACATTACAGTCAAATCTCGCGGTAATTGGGTGCAGCAAACATCACCCGTACAAAATAAAACATAACAAAATAAAACACAGCCTTTCAATACAAAAATACAATAATTTACAAGCAAACAAATATTTATATATTTTAACTTTTGGAACAAAATATTACTATTTCTATGACACTTACACTCCCATCAAAATCACAACTTGCGTTCGTAATGTGATTTTCTAACTGGTGTCATCATTAGAGTCTGTTTTAGTATGCTTGTCCATCTCAAGTAAGGTCACGACTTTGTGGATTGGTCTTTCTAGATAGAAAATCCTTGTCAGTGGTCTTCCTTTGTCAAAGGTAGTTTCACTGGGGGGGTGAGGGCTTGTTGACAATTATAGCCAATAAGTAAACCAACTTTGCATTCGAGCATTGGAGGTAATTTATCTGCCAGCCTTACTAGATGAGCCCACTTTTGGGCAGTTTCAGATGTTGGAATATGTGACCTGTTAACAGGAATAAACTCCCTTGTATAGACTGGTGGCAATGTGTTTTTCATGCTTATTCCCCCTGACTTGAAGGTTTACCAGCTTCTCACATGGTATAACTGTTGACTTAGCAGACATGGTTGATAGTCGCAAGTTGGTTTTACTTTTATCTGTGTCAAGATCCTGGGCTATTTCATCTAAAATGAAGGATGTATCACTCTGAGAGTCAAGCAGTGCATATACTAATACTTCTCTGTCAGGGTCATTTCTGGATGAAAGCCAAACAGGTATTATAGAGGATGTTAACGAGTTTGAAGTGTCTTGAGTTGCTCTGTTAGAGATTGCCGTGACTGGTTCTTCTTCTTCTTTAGTGTTTTCTTCATCTTTGTTTTGAGAGTAATCGGTTGCAGGTGTTACCCTTTTACCTTCAACAAACTTGTTGTCGTGCAAACATGTTGGATGCCTCTTTTGACATTTTTCACGTGCTTCTTTTATCACACTTCTTTGAATGATGTCCACCTTTCAAACATCCAAAACACAGCTTTTCCACTTGTACAAACTTGACACACTCCTGAACAGTTTTTTCCCTGAATCTTAAACATTTATCAAGTGTGTGACCTTTTTTCTTACAGAACAGGTAGGTTACAACATTTAAGTGACCTGAGGGGTTTGAATGACTTGAATTCACTGTTAATGTTTTTGCTTGAATGACTTGGCTACGTAAATGTTTTGGTTTACTTGTTTCCAAATCTTTTCGGGCTTGTATTGAGGCTATGGGATCGCAAGCTAAGTCAGCTTCAATGGATACAAAATCCACAAATGAGTAAAAGGATGGATACTCTCCGTTATTAATTTTTCTTATTTCCATGGCTGTACGATTCCATCTTGATGTCAACCAGTCTGGAAGTTTCATCAAGAGTTTCTGAATTTCCATACAGTCATTGAGAACATCTAAATATCACGTTCTCGCTAGGAGAGGTTCTGACCCAATTGCAGACTCATACACGGACACAAGCTCAGGTGAAAAAAAGGTGAAGGTTTATTTACAAGATGTGAATGTGAAATGTACAAAGGTGATAATTCTCTGGGATCTCTGGGACTGGGGAGGAGAGAAACAGTTAGTACTGAGGCACAAGGACACACGGAGGAAATGTCACAGGGGAAAACACTCACGGGAGAACTGCGGATGACGAACACGGGGGAAGGCAGGTCCAGTGGTGTGTCTGTGTATGAAGATGGAGTCCTGGAGGTGTGTGTGTCGGGTGAGCGGGCTGGAGAGCTGGCAGGCTGAAGGCGGAGATGAAGCAGGGAGGTCCAGGGAGAGTCATGAGGAGGAACACAGGAGGTCACGAGGAGTGCAGGTGGACTCAGGTGAAACACAGGGGTAATCCACAGTAAACACAGAGATAATCCAGGGGGCACAGAGAGACTCAGGAACACGGGAACTCGGAGGATGGTTGCACGGGAGGACGGAGGAGTGAGAGTTCTGGATGTAGTCCTGGAGAGACAACAGGTTACTGGGAAACAACAACAAGGAAACTCGGAACATTAACTATATAGTTACTCGGAAACTCGGAAGGAAAACACTAGAAACTCGGAAGGATGGCTTGAGGTATGTTTACCGTTTAGGTCAACAACCAGGCGTCGACTGAGAGTCTGCCTGCAGTTTAAATACTCACTCCTCATAAGTCCTGATCTCCACCTGCTGTGATCAATCAGCCTGCTCTGCTCTCCACGAAGATGATATCTCTGAGAAGAGAACTCACCCGACACAGAAAACCCACAACACAAACACAGAGCACTGGACATGACACTAAAGACTTTATGAGTGGCATTGCAGCTTCCCAGCTTCTGAGGAAATCAGCAAAATCCCTCAGCTCATTTCCATCTTTTGAACTTATTTTAGGCCAACTATGTGCATGCATCTACTTTGCGTCGTACATCTGCATCTGGAGTTGTTATGTGCCGTATTTGTTCATGAATAGTTTGAACATCTTTGCAGGTAACGCTTATGTTGTTAATTAGCTCCTTTAATTCACTCTCTGACGCTTCTTTCCTTAATAACACTTTGCTCAATCTTGCTTCATATCTCCACTTTTCAAAAACGACTGCATATCTGTGCTGGAGAACTTTAAGCTTCTCCTCTTGAAGCTCTTTACCCTTTTCAGTGAGTGTTCTTACTCTTTCACTTTTGCGAACAGTCTGTTGTTCTGCAGTTTGCTGAGTATCATCTTCCACTTCAGTAAGTGGTCCAGCATAATCTTCTTCATGATCTTTATTGGCCAGTCCAGTTAAATGTTCTCTACACCTGAATTTCAAACTACTCAGGAAAATTCGTAGCCTTTAAGTAACTTGAACATTTCTTTGGGGTTAATGTTGCTATATTTTTCTTTAGCTGTAATGATTCTCACTCAATACAGATGTAATCCTACTTAAACAACGTTGTAAATGCCATTCAGTTTGACATTAACCAAATGCACAAAACACTTACACAACAATGCTTTCTTTTTGAAATATGGGAGAAATAACGTAAACAAATGTGCAATAGATGCTTAATGTGGTTCTTTAAACTTGACTTAAACCACCTTTCTTCTACTTGTAGCACTGTCCTTAGTTAACTTCTCACACACTCCAGTTAAATAACATTGTTGCTGTGGTTGGCAGAGGTGAGCTTAGGTAATGGCGCCCTCTTGTGTCGCACCACGGTACCGTAATTCACTGCCGCTGCCGTCGTCTTCTTAAAGAACAACTAACCCCCCCTGCCAGAGACTTACTTCCGCCTCAGGGAGATTTCAAAACTGGCGCTGAAATGGGCGTGCCGGGAGGACTGAGGGGCACGAGCGGGAGGGGGCTAGTGGGCGGGGTTTGGGCTGTGATTGACAGTTGGCTTTGGCGCTGGAGGAGGGTTCGGTGGTGGACGCTAGCGGCCCTGAGCCGTATCGCTTCGAGCCGCGAGCTCCAGCTCACCCACTGTATATATATAGCCCTCTACTGACCAAATTGTATCATATATATATAATTTTGTAAAACTCTGTATGAACAGGTGTACATGTGGGCATTGTGTCTCATTGTCCCCTCTGGAAAACGTGTGCTGTCGTGAGACCCCCAAGGTACACATATGTATTTACAAAAATAAACACAGGATTTATTGATAAAACAGTATAAGCATTTATATTCATAACACATCCGTTTCGCACAATCATCAATTATGTGCTGGTTATATTTTCCATCTTCCAATGTAGTGAGACTGTGACATGAAACTGTCCCCATTGTTACAGGTCTGGCACAGGTGTGAGCAGGTTGGGGGGGGCTCCTGCATCTTAGCAGACTGGAATTATGTTTTCATCCCAAAATTTTTCGATACAAAAATGAATTTACTGCCATTTACTGAAGGTATATTATATAAATTGTATATTTCAGAAAAATATTATTTCATTTGTCAGATCGGTTTCTTCAGGTTTTGTCAGCAACTGCAAAAAGTATTAGAGATGTCATCAGGCACTGGTTCCACGATTCATCAATACATATTGATCCCACAACAAAATATTTCTGTTCTACTAAGCTCACTGATCAAAATAGTAAATAAATGTTTTGGGAGTGTGAAGATTACAATCATTAGTTTATTGATAAATACCACAAAAAACACACTGAGCTAATGACATTCAAGTCCCATATGACCCACAGGATGTCTTCTATTAGCCAAGTAGCAGTAGCTCTGAAACCTTATGTAGTATGTAACAGTGGTTATTACATCATGCAGATTTTGAACCCACCTTATAATTATCATAGTAAGCTGTGACAGTAAAAAAAAAAAAGAGGCAATTTGACTCTGGTTAGACATAATGAGAGAATGCAACGTTTCCTCACACTGTTCTCTAGGGACAGCTTGGACAGTCCCAAAAAATGTACATAATTCTTAATAATTCTGAAAACTGTGTGAGTTTTTATGCGTGAGGCAACATTTAACATGTCAGATTCAATAGTACACACATGCAGCCCCACACTAAACATTTTTTTTATGACAATATAATCAGCTACTACTGGAGAAACCTTGGTCAGTCCATGGTTATAACATCCTGTATTGACATATCAAGCAGAGGTTTACATATGATAGAACATATATTTCCTTCTATCTTCCCCTGGACAGGTAAAGTCTGCAGTCAGGACTGGCTTCTCTCAGAAAAATCTTGAATTTGGCTGTTTCACTTCCTCCCAGTTGTTCCAGTTGCACGTCAGCTTACTGAATGCATGATATTCAGTCCTGAAACTGCAAAAAAAAA